>JBBPLJ010000292.1:1878-16050 GCA_038089715.1 Veloporphyrellus conicus
GCTATTGAATGATCGGGAGAAGGCTGTCCCGTGATGGCGGTGTAGATTATTTGTGGTCATTTGTTGCAACGCACCAAGGCAACATTTTCCGCTTGTGCAACAAAAAAAGAGAGAGCGCAGCGTCGACAAGGCTGTCCGTGAAACTACCAAACCCTTCTACTCACCCTCATTCCCCCGCCTCTTCACGACATTACCATGGATAGACTAGCAGCTATGAGGGTTCGTATTCCTTCGTTCTTTCCATTCGTCATGCTGAGTGTTTCACTGTGCAGGCTCAGCAGAGCAGGTAAGCCTCCCCGCATATACGCAGGTGGAAGCAATGACCTATCCACACACAGAGCCAACCCATATACCCGCCAAGACGACAGTGCGTACGAGATGTCCGACGTCAACCTCACCGCTGGCGGGGGCGGGGATGCAGGCGACATGACTGCTTTTTACGCTGAAGTATGTATCCTGTTCCCTGAACACTGTCGTCGCCTGAATCGCTTTTCCTTGCATTCCTAATCTCGCGGAATTTTCCGTTTCGTTTCATGTTGCATAGATAGCTTCCCTTCAGGACAGTCTCAAGACGTTCAACGCCAACATTGCCCGGATTGACGAGTACCATTCACGGTCATTGAACAACACCGACGATGTCGCTGCACAGCGGAATGCAGCCCAGTTGGCAGAGCTCGTGGAGGAGACGAGTGCGTTGAGTGCAACGTTGAAGCGCCGTGTTCAGGCATTGGAGAGGCAGCCAGGAAGTGGACGTGACGGACAGATTCGGAGGCAGCAGGTGAGTGCTCAGGGGGCCGGCGGGAGATGCTCTTGACGACTTGTCCCTTCGTAGACAGCGTTTGTCAAGTCCAAATTCGTGGATGCAATCCAAAACTATCAACAGGTGGAACAACAGTACCGACAAAAGTACAAGCAACGAATGGAGAGGCAGTTCAAGATTGGTGCGTGCTATGTGTCGACATTGTCTGCGATGCTTGACTCGAATGCATTTAGTTAAACCCGATGCAACACCGGAGGAGATCCGGGCCGTGGTCAATGATGAGTCTGGCGGCCAGATATTCAGTCAAGCCGTAAGTGTTCGTAGTACATGCTCTGGTATGGCGGGCTGACTCAAGTTAGTTGATGAACTCGAACCGCTATGGCGAATCGAGAGCTGCCTACCGAGAGGTTCAAGAACGACACCAGGACATTCAACGCATTGAACAGACTATTGCAGAACTCGCGCAGCTGTTCAACGATGTACGTGGAGTGGAATGTTGGCGGCACCTCACTGACCTTGGCTTCTTTGTATAGATGAGCATCATGGTGGAGCAACAAAGTGACGTGATAAACAGCATAGAGACCACCGCAACGAATGTCGAAAAAGACATGGAAGCAGGGTATACTATATATTTTAGTCTGCTCTCTACCACGTATTTCTAACGTTCGCACTTCAGGGTTGTCCACGCGGATAAGGCCATTGATTCTGCACGCGCAGCAAGAAAAAAGCGGTGGATCTGCTTCTTCATTACAATCCTCATCCTTATCATCGTGGCTGCTATTATTGCAGTTGTCGTTGTCGAACAGAGGGGCAATAAGTAGGCCGCTCGCTCGATCATTGCGCGCATCGCATGCTATTCCTCATTCTTCTTTGTATCGGGATTTTCGCTCATCACTTTTTCTTTTCTTTCCTCTCATTGGACATCTTGTCTTTGTTTGCTTGTTGCCAGTGACCGCATGCCATTCCTTTTGGACTGGACCGATATCACATCGTAAATTGCTCACTAGATCACTACTTCCTGCTGGGCATGCCTGTCGTTACCGTCCACGCTCCTTCTCGTCTTCATTATCATCTACTTAATTGAATCTAGCTAGCAACGATTTGGGTCATTGTACACATCCTGGAAATTGACTCTTGCTTGGCTGCATATCCAATCTGGTGGTGTCTGGCAACGACGGCCTTGGAACGTGCGTCCTTGAATTGCATCATCCCGTGTGAGAGATGCGGCTGTAGTGAGAGATGGTTTTTATTCCAGTCGGAAAGCATCATTTTTGACACGGGGGACGGCGGGGGACGGGAATGACATGTATGTTATAATGCAAACCAGCGTTACAAAAAAATCTTTATAATAAAACGTCTAGAATAATAATGGGATGCATTGTCTCGGCTGCTTCAAGCGCTCATGTTTGTGCTTAGGGATCTAACGGTCGAACAATTTCGCCGATGCCCCGAGCATCAGTCAGCCGTGCCCACTGAGTGCCACGCTGAGGTGGAGTTGAATCTGCCGAAAGCATGATTGCTCGTGTGTAAACTTTGTTGTTAGTGTCACGCTTTCAAGTTCTTGAGTATATGCGTTGATGTTCAACTTTCAATCTCTTGGAAAACCGAAGGACCCGAGATCTGATATAGATATCCCACCGCTGTTCCTCTTTCGTTGTTATGAATGTTCGCATTCAGGATCTCCCACTTACAATCTGTTAGCGCTCTTGATAGAAAAAGGTCATAACGCGTGAGGTAATTATGCACAAATCTCACACTCTTCCGTGGCCTAACCCTGATGAGGACTAAAGGTTTTCTTGGTGTCATTATTGGCATGCAAGCCTATGCGCATCGTCCACTTCAAGTACAACACGATTCTCTTATCCCAAAAAAGGCTCGCGTATAGCAGCACATAATAATGATAATGCTACTCACCCGATTTCGCCAACCGACGGATCGCATATTCTCTAGCCAATGGAGAGGTCCTTGCAAATTGCAAAGTACGGTGGAGACTGCACGATCTTATACATCTTGGCGTCACCTCTTTCTCGAAAACAAAAGTGGGTTGATTTTACCCGGAGCCCCGTTTAGGGCCTGTCTGGAGTAAGTCGTCCCAGGTTTGCTAGCGGAGAGCCGCTTGTATGGCCCCCGTCGGCGTTCGTCCAGAGTTGACCGGGTCTTTTTCTTGTCGTGGACATGAATGACCTTGCGCGTGTTCCCGTAAGTAGTGCCGGCATCACGAGGGGACAGTTAGTAGACCGTCTCATAATCTGCATTCTTGTGATGACGGTTTACCACCGGGTAACCCGAAAGGGGTATGCCACACGCTCTGACAGACAAGGAAAGGTCTTCCCTGAAGTCCGGTTCTGTTCAAGGGGCTTGGCGTGACGTTAACAGAGACATAGACTTGGAATTCCCAGCGTGGCGCTAGCTAACGAGACGTTGGGATTCCTAGTCGACAGGAGGAGGGTGTTACAGTGCCACATACTCATGATTAGGCAGTATTTCCAGCCTAAACAAATATTCCACGAGTGAATTGCTCATGTCAATTTCAGATCGGATGTCATTCTAGAAAGACAGAGGCTGGACGAGGGCCATCAGAGTCACCATCGGTAGCATGGACGAAAGGCGATAAAAGCATGTGCTGGCATCGTAACGACGTGTCGGAGATGAAAAATGAACGTGGAGATTAAGATTTGGGCAGCGACCCTACTCACGAACTTCTACCGTAGGCTCAATGTTGGGGACCTACGCATGGTCTGTGCTCGGGTGTCTGTCACGAAACGGCCGTTAGCGAGCTCCGGCCGAAGTGGGGGCACAATTTACACAACTATCAGCGCTCAAAAGGGGGATAGGGTGGGAGTCCCAGTGGCTTGCGACAAGTTACAGTAAACCCGCCTGGAGACAGAAACGCACCCACGTTCTAAAGGCCGTAGCAGCTTTTTGGAGAATGGGGTAATCAAGATCAGAAGAAGCAAATCGAGTACGGAATGCACACACGTGTTGTAGGCTTGTAGCCGCTAGTGTTCCATCTACTGCTGTGGTGGGACAATCTCTAGGTCCTGAAATCCCGAACATCGTTCCATCAGTTTCTCGCTCGTATAACTTATAGCATTGGGGTGCGCGAGTCAGCTCAACTTGCCCCGAGTATGTTGTTCGTTTCGGCACCAAATGGGCGCTCTGCCACAGAGAGGCAGGTAGATGCCAGCATGTGTGCGCCATATACATGCCACCGGACCTCGACTGAGCCCAGTAGCGTCATCGGGATTCACTAACTTGTCTTGAAACCAAGAGAACACTGATAATGCGGCGGGTAGTCATGTCCCATTCGACTCAATTTACCAGCAAAAATTACGGTTTTACCGTAAATTGGAGTTCCCAGCGGGGAGGTGGGAGGGCTGAGGCCGAGGGCTACAGAAGTGAGTATCTACTACGGGGTCACCAACTTGACTGCGCCAGTACTCCTGCTACCGCTCCAATCCCAGCTTCCATCCCAGCCTATAGTGCATCAGACGACCTTGAGTAGGCTGAACGTAAGACAAATTCGGTCGTGTTGATGAGAAGCCTGGTAGTTAGTACATATCAAGTATGGTCACGATGGACATTGTCAGCATCGGGATTCGCCGGCAAGACTAACCTGACAACTTATGTGTTCTGTTTCCAAGGATTGATAAACTCACGTCGACGTCGCTGCCAGACTGCAGTGATCGCAGTACGTCGCCATAACCCCGTCACAAGCCTCGTGTTCCTTGGCTCATAAGACATGAAGAGGAGAATAGAACCATGCACTTACGAGTGAATGTTGTATCAAGTCTCGGCAACCTCCTTAACTAACAATGGTCGTCCAGAAGCGGACTAAGGCTATGACCAAGGTGGGTCACTCCGCACTGAAACCGCGTGGCCATCCCGCGCGTTTCTATTCAGGACCAAATAACGAATCAGACAGCACTCGATGTACCTCAGGTGATGAGCGCGCACGGAATCAAATTCCAAGTGCTATTGCTACCGGCCCCTGTCCCTCAATCCTATCCAGCAACACGTCCGAGGGAACCTATAGATTAGAGAGGGGGGAAGAGTATAGGTCAGAAAAACATAAATCCATGACCACTCAAGGTCCACTGCAACTCACAAAGCGAAGACCTAAAGCCACCTTCGTGATTATTTACGAGGACCGTGGCAGGCTTTCTCCTGCCCGACGTAGGAAGGGGCATTGATAGGACAGACAACGTCGCTCCCGGCGGATGAGTCCTCGAGGAACCTGTGAGACGGTGAACGGTGAATTGTGAACATGATGCCAGCATCGCCGCGATCGGACCAAACACGAGAAAACCGCCCAGTCGAGCCCACAGCGTCCCATCTCATGCCAGGTTGTCACGCAGAGGGAAAATGCCCAGACTAGCGGCAAATTGGCAATTGGGTAGGCGTAGAGGTTGGCGAACCTTTGTCATGCTACATGAAAAAGTGCCATTTGAATACAACCGAAGGCACACGTTCAGCGCCGATTTCTCATTATTGGATAACAATACAATAATACCTTATCTGTGATTATTTGCTCAGTGGCAGACAATCATCGTGGGCGCGGGGTAATGCGCAGCACACGCCATTAGCGCCAGGACGTGAAAGGAATTCTACCCGGTAGTAGCAGTGTCACAGAATACATTCAGGATGTTTGCGTTCACGTTTGTATCTTGCTGTGGGAGGAAGCTGGCTGCTTCAGGGGTAATCAATCAATTATGGCTGCATACGGGGAGAGTAATAAAAATGGTAATAAGTTGGCCATGGGACCTCGCTTCCAAGTGGACTTAAATGTTCCGATTAATTGTGACAAGTCAGCACCACGAGCTGCAGGCGGAAGACGGAACCCTGAGCCCATGAGGCATGAACACAGTGAGTTGGGAGGAAACGGAAACGGAAGAGGTGGCTGTGGGGTTATTCAAGAGCCAAAGAGTGCAAATACAGGGAATAAAGAGACGAAAACCCAAGACGGTGGATGGAGGATGGGGATGAGGGTCTGAACGATGACAAGTGTTGGATGATAAGCGTGCGATTATCGATAGCCAAGGCTTCGAGACTGACCCCTAAGTCGCCACAGAAGTACCGAATATTTCCAGAGGTGAACGAACTTGACATACTTCTATGCCACACTGTGACACAATGATATATTTATTTACACCGCGTTCCGGAATGTCGGACAATGAGATGAGGCCCGCGTGTGAATGGACATTGAGAAAATGCAATAAAGTTCAGTGATTGCATGCCATTCTGCAGACGGAACAATATCAGGCACTTCGGTGGGTCGTGGCCGGTAAGAATCCGGTCGACCGTTGACCAATGAATCGGTTTCTCACTGCGCGGCGTGGTGTACCTACTAGCGTGGTCTCGGCCTGGGCGGAAACTTATGCGGTCAAGACCTGAGAGAAGCACGACCACTAGCTGGTTCACATGTAAAAAAATATTTACCATTTTCCGATTCGAAGGGCCGTAGGAAATCAGTTGGTGTCGTACGGGAATTAGAACAGGCCATTCGGCCGATTTGCACATTCGCCTGAATATGACCCAGTAGGTTTGATGCGCCCAGCTTCATGACACGGATATGAACCAGTCCCTCGCCTTCCTCCGAAGCTGGTTCTCACCTTCCCTCGAAGGTCTAGACGAGATTTGACAGAGATAGCATTGAGGCATGAAACCAAGCTAGACAACGGAGCCAACCTACATTACAGCTCGTCTCTGGTGTTATGGGAGCCTTCCTTTTCCCCTTCTTCCCAATCTTGATCACTCTCCCTGCTCGTTTCTCCGTCGTGCTTCATACTAGATACCGCATTTCGCAGCACCTCTGCTAAAAGTGCATACTCTTCAGCAGTCACATCACCCTCTACCGCACCATCGCCATTGCCATCCATCGGTATTTCCTCCAGGATCTCAATAACAATTTCGCCATTTTCGCCACGGTTGAAGAAAACTTGTGGATTATTGCCGCTGAGCCCTTGAAGCTCGGGTGATTTCATCAAAGCTTCTACGGCCCGCTTCCAGAAGTCGTCTTTATCACTAGAGCCTGATCCTAGCGAACTCTGTGGCGTCGGAGTAGGTATAACGAAACGGGATTCGCGATTGACAAGATGGAGTGGGTGGTCGAACTCATTCAAATCCACTTGCTGGCCCTTTTGTCTCTGTTCGAGCTGTGTCGACTCGGAAGGGGAGTCGTCGTCAGAAATCGGATCTGTGATCTGCCGGCAACGGACGGGTGACTCGTCGCGAGTTTCTAGACGGGATCTGAACCCGGGTTCACCGCACAAGCGCGGCGTCTGTACCACGAGTACATAGGAGCATGTTTTCGCTTCTCGAACAAGGAGTATGGAGTCGGCCATCGTCATCGAACAATGGAACTGATAACCATTCGTTCAATAAATTTCGGGCGGCGACGGACTAATCCAACTTGCCTGAACTTCGACTTCACGGGATTTCCCAGTTTTATCGCAGAACGTGCCATCACCCCATCGTTGTACGAGGTAACGAGACCCCGGACCATGCGCCACTTCTAAATTTGCAGCATGAGGAAGTTGATCAGCCACGACCACGTCGGCTACGTTTTCTGATGTGACCGGGGAGCGACCCAGCGTGAATGCTTCCCACTGAATAAATCTTAGGATGTATTTTTGGGAAGATCGTAGAAACTTACCTGTGGATCTTCAGTAGGCTCATATGGTCCTAATAATTAGTGTTACTATTTGACCATGTCGGGTGATAAATCAATTACCTGTGGGTGGTTGTGTGGGAGTGAGCTCCTTGAATTGTCTGATCTCTTGGTTATGGCAATAAGAATATGTGAACCAGGGTTGTCGGTGCTGCGCGGGGAAATCAGAAATTGGCCGGATGTCCAGATACGAAGATCGCACATAAAGGCATTTTCCGGATAAAGGCTGAAGCAGTGACCAGCTATTCCGGAGTGTCGCGTCACCGTCGAAGTCTTCTGCTGCACTGCCCGGACTGCGTGCGGGAGGAATGAGGCAAAGGAACTCATTATCTGGACCAATTTTCATATGTTGGAGGGAAAATCCAGAGGCCCCCGACTGCGCTACGCGCGCGTCACGTCAGTTCGGTGAGCCCGTAAATACGTGTTAAACGTACAGACATTAGGTGCTCCCTGGAAGGGTCCAGTTTCAGAACTACCTATCTCTTTCATGCCTGCCTGAGAGTGCCACGCAGGCGGGTTCCAAGGTTCGCCCAGGAACTCCTGCTCACCGCCCCACAAACCATCCTGCATCCAGCGCTGTGCAGTTTCATTGGAGACCGGCAAGTCGTTCAGAAAGGTGACGCGGTACTTTGGAAATGCGTATGGATCTTCCGGGCCCGTGTACAGTAACCGCGCTCTCCCAAGTGCGATGGGCGAAACAGCGAGGGCGGCTAGAGTTGAACGTCTCATCGAAGGGTGCAATGTTACATGGCACACGTCGTGCCGTAGAAGGCCGGCCAATTATGTCGCCGATTAAAGCCAACGGTGAGCCGACTCCGCGGCCCGGCCAGATGCGGGGCGTCGTGCTACAATATAAAATAAAATAAAAAGGAAAGGAAAAAAAGGACCCATCCTATGGTTGTTTCAGCATGATGCACGATAGGGCGGCTGATCATCTGGGTGCTAAATTGGCAAATTTCTGCGCATGCAAAGCTACGTTGTTTTCGCAAGGAGGCCATGCAACCGCCAATCGCCGATCGGCGGCCTCCTGGGATGGCAATGACATGCGTTCGAGCGGTTGCTGAGGCAGAGGTGGGACCCTGTCAAGGTCGAGAATAAATGTGAGAGGGCTCGCCACCAACGTTGATCAGGCCTTGTGGACTGGCAATCTGCCTGAGAGCGAGCGCAAAACTGAGAGAAATGAATATTATGCGTGGTTCGCCGGCATATTTACGTACATATCCCCCCGAATATCAGGGGTTAAAATCTACGAACAGGCAGATTGCCCGACGATAATAATAAATCCTAGTTTTGGGCAGAATTCCACGCGATGGAAACAATTGCAAGACACCTCCCAACTATATTCGGTAGGAGGATAATATTCCGTTAAAACGAGGGCTTCACCCTCTCCCCGCCTTTCCTCTCTCCTCGACGCGGACGTCCTTCGCCTGTAACCCATTGTCGCCAGGTTCCCGTGATCACCATTCGCCCAAATCCACCATGTCCGCCTCCCCACAGCAAGAGGACTCAGCGGACAGATATGACGAAGATATCGAGGAAAACGATCATCCGAATGCAGAGGCACCAGAGGGTGAGCTTTCGTCGTCTGGTCTGCCCACCGCCTGACTCCTCCGTGTATTCGCTATTTTTTTGGAATTTATGGGTTGCTTCGCTAGCCGCTGCAGCATCTAAAGACTCCCAACCAGCCAAAAGGGGGCGCGGTCGCCCCAAAGGCAGTAAGAACAAGAAATCAGGGGCTGCGTCTACTACTACGGGCCCATCAGAAGGAGCACCAGCAAAGAAGAAGAGGGGGAGACCGCCCAAAGTATATCTTGCTAGTCTCTCCCGTCCCTGATTCTCGACTCACCGCGTTCCCGTACAGGAAAAGAAACCAGATGATTCAGGTGCTGAGGAGCCGCCTGCGAAGCGGAGACGTGGCCGTCCCCGTAAAGAGGAGAAACCACAAGATGCCCCTGTAGCGGCCACGTCCGCCCCTCCCACTGGTGAAGGTGCGGGCGAATCGAGCGTAAAGAAGAAACGGGGCCGGCCACCGAAGAAGACTTAGGTCTCTTTCTTTACCTTCCGCTGCTTTCGGTTTTGTTACATTTCTTGCTTTCTTGTATACCAGATCTTAACGACAAAGCACGACTGTTTCTACTAGGTAAAGCTTACATAGACTAAATAATGGTGCATTTCAGGGGATTTCTTGTGCTGACGGCTCTCCTGACGAACCATGCACATGTTCCTGCTTATTTTTATCCCCTGTGAACAGTCGCGCCGGTAGTCGACATCCAGAATCCTCTCAGAAACATGTGTTGCCAGTCAGCTCTGCGAGATATCCTCATGTAGCACCGTGCCAAATTAATCACCGTTCAGTACCCAGGGTCAGAACGAGGGAAATTTTCTGATTGATCCCATATTTTGTGGTAAAATGTCCCCGCCATTTCTCGGTAGCTGAGGGAATTCGTTGATTAAATGAGAACCAAAGGTCAACAAAGTTGTCACGTCAAGAGGTCCGTCATCGTCCCCGCAGCAAACGAATAGCGTGCAGTGCTACATAGAGCCCTGTAGCGCAGAGAGCCACGGTACCGATGCGCCCGGCGAAAGAGAGCATGGTAGATTGCTTTGCCGCCTTCTTCCGAGCTGTCGCGTAGCTGATATCTGGACGGAAGGTGACCATCGTATAGAGTGGGAGCCATCCTGTGGGGTTAGGAGATGGGAACGGGACAGTCCCCAATGACCGCGTGACCAAATCCAGGGAGCCCTTGCTAGAGGTGATCGTATACAGCAAGTTATCGAGCGCCTTCTTGAAGAGGTATATGGGTGTCGTCACAGAATGTCGCATTTCGATACTGCACCGGTGAACAATAAATGGAGGCCTTAGTAACGGATGATGGACTTACTAATTGTCCATTGCGAGTTCACAGATAGCAGCAAGATCCTCGTGCCTTGTTTCAGTATACTTGGAAAGGGCATTGAACAGCCTCGTGTCCGTGAGTCCTTGTTCGCCTAAATGGGTTGGTGGGTTGCAAGGGCCCACGCCCTCCTGTAAAAGCAGTGCTCGCAAAACCCTGACATCCTCCAGACCACAGTTGAGGCCTTGTCCGTAAAAGGGCACCATGGAATGGGCCGCATCACCCAATATTACACACCGATCCTTGTAATGATACGGCTTTGCCTAATGGGAATTGAATCTCTGAGATCATTGACCGCCGAACATGCTCAGGGAAGGCGGACCTTGATACTGATCAGTGGGCTTCGGGGATTTCTGGCGAAATCGTTGAGTAATTTGTCTTCTCCGAGCAGAAGGAGGGCATCCGGGAAGTAGGTCCTGAACCATGATAAGATCGCTTCGCGACCAATCAATCGGTCAAACTCGACAGTGGGCGCGAACAGCGTGCATGTGAAAGACTTGTCCTGAAACGGAATAAGGTTGCAGGTGGGAAAGAAAGAGACGGCAGGCGTTTACTTTGTTTGGGAGCGCAATGAGCATGAAGGAGTGACGAGGCCAAATGTGGAGGTGATTCGGATCAAGCAAGAATACAGGCTGACCATGCTCGTCACACCCTGCCGGCATTTTGAGTTCAATATATTCGTGTGGAATATATTCCTGCTGGAAATTCATTCTAGAGGCCTCGAGTTGGTGTCTCATCTAACAAGCAGACTGGTGTTGGCACACCTCACAACCCTCATTAATTGGCGACGGATGATGGAATGACTGCCGTCTGCACCTATGCACAGGTCAAAATTTGTTTGGATATCTGTCGCTGAATTTGCATTTCGGATAGCTATTGTTCTGTTGTCGAAATCGACGGAGAGAACCTTGTGGTTGAAGAAGAAACGGACATTCGGAACGGCGACGGCCTCGTCAAGTAACCCTTCGTTGAGAAGGGCGCGATCTATAGAGCTGATACACTACAAGGAGAGAATGTCCGAAGGTGTTCATTAGTAGAACACCCGACAGACACGCGAATGATGCATAACACCTGAATTAACACGCGGGAATCCACTGACCTGTCCGTCCTTGTCATACTCCTGGCTACGCTGATTTCCGAGAGTGTCATGAATCATGCGACCACACATTGGGATAGTGGTCTGTAAGAATCGGATTGTGATTGCGGGATCGATAGCCTGCAAAGCGGCGATTCCACGAGATGATATTGCGAGGTTAATCGAGCGCTGCTGCGTAGCAGCCTTGGAGGAGGGAAGCCGTAAATCTGGGGGAGTCGCCGAGGCTAAGACTAATTTGTTGGTAGGTCAAAAATCAACAATGCCTCACCAGGCCTTGCCTCGTAGATGTCAACATTCCATCCCATCTTGGCCAGTGATATTGCAGCAAGACAACCCACGGGGCCAGCGCCGACCACAATTGCGGTCCGCGCTTTATCGACTTGGTTCATAATAGCCAACGGTTGACTTGCGTTTAGGAGATGGCAAAATTGGCCTGACTCACTTTCTCACAGGCGTGGGCGGATTTGAAGTAGCATCAGTCATGGACCACTGGGCCCGAGTACCATGTCTCCAACAGATCACAGTGATCTCGCCGTCGCACTCACCGACGATGAGTTCTCTATCCCAACAATCCCAGCAAACAAGGAACAGATCACCCCCGATGGTTGTTGTATTAGCCTTTCTAACCAGGTATCGAGTACACTTACGCTGTCTTCTCTTGCGCCATCCAGGTGACCACCGATGTGCATATCTCTGTGGTAATTCTCTTGGCCTACTGGCTAGACGGTCGAAGGTTCTCCTCGAAGAAGAGTTACACGTGTGGGGATCTCGGTGAACTATTTATCCGCTGAGGATATCGATTGCCCAAGCTCATCTAGTTTGTGGATACACTCCCCAGGGCTGTAGAAGGCCACTTCAAACACCCGCATGGCCGTGAATGGATGAATATTGCCGATACGGTCACCCCTCTGCTTGCCCAGTTAGTCGGTGGGTTGCATCTCTCGGGCATATCGGTCGTGTTGTTTTGTAGGGATTTATATATACATTCACAGGTGCTCAGGAGAAAGAAGTTGCTTGTATGGGAACGTTGACTGCGAATCTGCATCTCATGATGTCAGCATTCTACAAGCCCACTCCTACTCGCTTCAAGATTCTCTGCGAAGGCCAAGCCTTCCCCTCGGATCAAGTGAGTGCTGGATGACTTTGACCTATACAAGCAATTAAATAAACTTGCTCGCATCTTCAGTACGCATTCGCCTCGCAAGTCAGCTTGCACGGATATGACCCGACTCAAGCGATCATCGAGATGTTTCCCCGGCGTGGCGAGTTTACTCTTCGCGAGTCGGACATTCTTGACATGATCGTTAAGGAGGGTTCATCTATTGCCCTCGTAATTTTCAGTGGTGTGCAGTATTACACTGGACAGTGGTTTCCCATCAAAGCGATCACCAATGCCGCAAAGGCTCAAGTAAGTTTACGAACCCCCTTCTGTGTTTTTTTTTACGTATAGACCCCTACTCTGAACACCGACAGTCGGGTTTTGCGTTCCCTCATGATTTCACGAAGGAAATATGAACACTAATACTTTTCACCCCAAGGGTTGCTTCTGCGGCTGGGACCTCGCTCATGCAATCGGGAATGTTCCTATGGCCCTCCATGACTGGAACGTTGATTTCGCAGTGTGGTGCTCGTATAAATATCTCAATTCAGGCCCTGGTGGCATCGGCGGTCTTTTTGTCCACGACAAGTGGCAACACGACAAAACGCCACAGTACGCATTTCTAGTGTCAAGGTTGCTAAACGAGATATTTACCGCACATTAGGTACGCAGGGTGGTGGGGACATGACCCTGCCACGCGATTTTCGATGCCCCCCAAATTCTCCGCCATACCTGGGGCTCAGGGATATCAGCAGTCCAATCCGTCGGTTTTGGACACTGTTTCATTGCTTGGAAGCTTACAGATATTCGAAGAAGTAGGCATGATGGAGCCTCTGCGTGAGCGATCAGTGCTGCTGACCGACTACCTGGAGTCTCTGCTCGTCAAATCAGCCTTTTACGTGGCAGCCCATTTGGTTGCCGAGAAATACTCGTGTGAGGGCGTAGAACTGCGGGGCCAGAAACTACAGCCTGCTTTCACAATCATTACTCCCCATGCGTCGGGGGCGAGGGGCGCTCAGTTGTCTCTGCTCTTCTTGCCCGCGGAGTCTGGTATTATGCAGAAGATATTTAAGTATCTGTTATCGAAAGGTGTTGTCGGGGATGAGAGGAACCCTGATGTCATTCGGCTGGCACCTGCCCCACTGTACAACACCAAGTTTGACTGTGATCGAGCAGCCTTGGTGTTAGGAGAGGCGTTTCAATCACTGGTAAGAGAACAAGAATAAGAAGCTACGTACTAGATTGCCTGTGTACCCAAGACACTATCAATGTAGCCATATATTGTATCAAAGTATTTGGGACTATTGAGGATATCGTTGTGTTCATTATCCAGGTCGTCAAACGACTTGGAAACCAGATATGATTTTTTCCTTAAAGAATCATACATTGCCTCGCTCTGGCGCCCATCTACCAGGGTGTCCCCTTTGGAGTGTATGATGAACCAATGTATATGCCGGCCATTTGGATTGATTGTCGTATTGAGCGCTGAGACGCTCTCAAAAGATTGCCTGCTTCCAAACGTATTTTCGATGAACCAGGTTCTGTACCCCGGAAAGCTCGAGAGTAATAAGTCGATGTCATAGATGCCCTCCGACATTATGATAGCAGTCGTAGCTTGAACGAGTTCATCCGATGGACAAACATTCTCCGAGC
>JBBPLJ010000295.1:4591-15121 GCA_038089715.1 Veloporphyrellus conicus
CTTGACGTACAGCGGGTCATTGTACTTGCAGAAAAAGACCCTCATCTCGTTCGAGAGCAAATCGGACTGTTTTTGGAGTAGAAGGTTGACGTTGCGCAATGCAACCCATTGAACCTCTGGAGGAGAGGATAAGAGCGTCACCAATGGGGGCGCCATCTTGCGGATCAGCTGCTTTGAGAGATCCTCTCGTCTTATGCTGCGCATATGTATCATGATCACCTGAGAAAGCATATGTCAGGGCGGCGGATGTGATATTTGATGAACGCACCTTGACGGCGGCGAGGACAACGCTCCCGTTGACGTGCTGGAATTGAGGGACGACACGCTCGCAGATATGTTCACTCTCCTTGTCATCTTGAGCAGCGTAGCGTGACAAGGCGTTGAGGATGGCAACACGACCCCATTCGGAGCATTCGTTGAGGGCGATCAGCAATTTGTTCAGAACGGATGGCGTGATAGTAAAAATGGCTGAGTCAGAAGCGCCGGGTGCCGCGGTGGCGATCGTATGGATATCTGTCAGAGCGGTGACCGTGTTCGCAACAACCTGACCGGATGATCAGGGTACACGCGTACTCGATACACACGAGCATAACTCACCATGGGATTGCTATCTGAGATCATCTCGTGCAGCTGTTCGAGGAACCCATTGTCATTGACCAGCTCGGGTTTGAGATCGTACAACTTGGCGACGCAGAGCACGGCCGTCTTGCGCACGTATGGGTTCTCGTCCTTGAGCGCCCGCTGGAGCGGATCACAGAGATAGTCAATGATCTTCTCCGCGCGAAGACAGCCCATCGTCCGAATAGCGAGCGCCCGCACGAGCGGGTTGGGGTCCTCGGCATCCTTGACGAACGTGTTCACAGCTAGGATGACGAGCTCGGGTTGAGTCTTGGCGTAGTTCATGAGATAGAGGTACACAAGTTTCTTTTGTTCGAGGTCGTCTGTTTGCATGTTTTTGAGGACATCGGGGAAGAGACCGGACACGTCTGCCCGGATGATGAACATGGGCTGGACACCCCAAGAGAGCGGGGACGCACCTTTACCGACGGTCATGGATGCGATGACGCGCTTGATGGCATCCTTGCGTTTATCGCGGTACTCGCTGTTGAGATCGACACTGAGCTCATAGTTTTCGCCTTTGCGGGGTGCTCGTATGCTCATGGACGTTGGCGTGCCGGTGGTCGTTTACAGAGGGTGGTACAGCTTCGAAGAATCGAGGCGGCGGTCGACGCTGAGCACGGAAGCAATGCCGCCGCTGTCGTTTTGCTGGATGTCGTCGCGGACGGTAATGGCAACTGGGAGCACAACAAGCAGAACCATAATCAGTGCGGGGTCTGAAACACGTCATCGCTTTATCTCTTTCTCAACAAATCTGCAGTCGCCGCGTTTTGGAGACCAAAGTGCAGTGGGTCTCTACGGCATGATGCCATCCCGCCGATGTCGACCGTCCAGCCAGTCCAGGATATATCGATCTGACCCTTCATACGCATACCCATTCGCGAATGTAGATGTAAAAGCAGTCGAACGCCGTAAGCAGGTACTACAGCATGAAAGTACGAGTAAAGGGGAATGCTCAGCGAGCACCAAGCACCGGATCACGCCTATATGACTTCCATGCTCGCTGGTATCCTATCGTTGCACCATTGTGTTTGCGACCGATTGCGCTGGGATCGTTTGCGGGAGCGTCAGGTAAAAGCACAAAGCAGGAGAAGTATGCACTCGAGATTGTATGTCGCCGAGCTGGCTTGCTTGCATGCGGCAGTGACAGTAAGCAGAACCAGAAACAGCGACTCCGCTGATAAATGCCACGAATGTGGGGAACTGGGGGCTTTCTTCTCCAAGTTGTTCTGCCAGACTGACGGCAGTGTTCAAGTCATGGAACCCATTGCTCGCCGAGATGTGTGTACCAGCAGGACAATTCGTAAGATAACCCTCACTGTTGTATGATTGGTATACCTCAGCAACTCTGGCATGATGTCGGATGAGAGCGGCCGTGGGATGGTGGTGGTAAATTAGGGTTGATCCGGGAGATCATCGGGCTTGAAAGTCCCCGTGTCATAATCGAGTTTCGGCTCCGTGTCTCCGAAATTCAGCTTCACCAGTGATTTTTATGCGCTCAGACTACCACCACCATGTCGGGCGTCGATGACGAGAATGAGAACTCGGTCTTCCGCAGTATCTTGATCATGTATGCGACAGAAACAGGAACAGCACAAGAGATCGCTGACCGGATTGCGAGAGAGTGCCGCAGGGGGCACTTTCAATGTCGTGTGTCCAACATCAGGTCTTATCCCCCGGTACGTAGCGTGCTAGTCTCTTGGTAGACCACTTCAATTTCCCTTCCCTCAGGAAGATCTAATCTCCGAAGCTCTCATCATCTTTGTGGTCGCCACTACGGGATCTGGCGCAGAGCCGCGTGCGATGACACCCTTGTGGAATTCTCTTCTTCGATCAAATCTACCAGACGACTTGTTCGAAGACACGGATTTTGCGGTTTTTGGTCTGGGCGATTCCGCCTATGAAAAGTTCTGCTGGCCTGCAAAAAAATTATCTCGGAGGCTAACTAGTCTCGGAGCACGCGAACTTTGTACTAGAGGAGAAGGGGACGACCAGCACCCACTAGGGTAGGTTTCCAAGCTTGGAAGCGGTATGTGAAGTTGTTGATCGAGGACTCAGTATAGAAGGTGCACTAGATCCATGGATAGAGCAGTTGCTGGCGAAATTGCTAGGGTTATATCTGTGCGATGACTCGCTCAAAGTGCTCCCGAAACTTGGGAAACCGCCTCCTCGCGTCACGACCGCCACCGTCCAAGCAGAAGGAGAGTGCATAGACCCCCCGGACGCTGATGAGGGCTATTGGGATGTGACGGTCCAGTGTAACCGCCGAATCACTGCAGACGACTGGTTTCAAGATGTCAGGCATTTTGAATTTCTCGCAGAAAGAGATCTCGAGTGAGTCAACGTTTCGTCTCGTTGTCTTTACTGACACGGATGATATAGTTTCCTGCCAGGGGATGTTGCTGTCATCCATCCTATTGCCGTGGCCTCGGAGGTAGACAGTCTGCTAGTATCTATGGGATGGGCAAATGTCGCAGACGAGCCATTTTCTATCACCCATGCAATGAAAGGTGCGTGTTTCACGATCTCGTGGCGTTTTTCTCACTGGCACACAGATCAATCGTTGCCCAAGTATACGCCCCAGGTTACAACACTTCGCATCCTTTTTACCCGTTATCTTGATTTCAATGCGGTCCCCCGTCGTTCCTTCTTTGAGTTGCTCCGGTGGTTTGCCACTGATGATATGGAACGGGAGAGATTAGATGAGTTCGTTTCTAAGGAAGGCGCTGTAAGTCATCCGGGTGAGCAACATTTACAGACTAACAACACACAGGACGAGTTATACGAGTACTGTCAGCGGGTGAAGCGTACTATTGGAGAAATTCTGGCCGAATTTCGGTCGATACGAATACCCAGAGACTATGTCTTTGATCTATTCCCTCCCCTTCGACCGCGACAGTTTTCGATATCAAACTCTCCGAAAGTATGTCCCTTGTTATGCGACACATTCACTACTTCCAACATCATACAGAGGCATCCCCGTGGAATTCACCTGTGTGTTGCCATCGTCAAGTATCGTACGAAGCTTAGGGTACCTCGGAAAGGCGTCTGCACAAGTTTCCTCGCTGCACTTCAACCTGGTTAGTGACTTCCCCTCCCACTGAAAACGATTCTTGCTGAGATTCTTTGGGGCCGTCGAGGCGATAAGCTACGCGTAACTATCCAAAAAGGGTTGATATCACTCCCAAACGATCCCCGGACGCCAGTTATATGTGTCGGTCCTGGTACTGGCGTTGCGCCAATGCGCGCAGTGATCGAGGACCGTGTTAGTGCAGGATCTGAGGGTCAGTCCATTGAAATACTCCGTGACAGTGATATCCAACGCCGTCTAGCCACGACGCTATACTTTGGCTGTCGTTCCGCTTTGAAGGATCATCACTACGGGGCAGAATGGGAGTCGTACGCAAAAGCAGGTGAGATCACATATCGCGTTGCGTTCTCGCGCGATGGACCCGAAGGCACGAAGAGGACGTACGTCCAAGATCTACTGCGACAGGATAAGAAAAGGGTGTGGGAACTCCTCGGCATGAGACAAGGTACACTGATTATCTCCGGGTAAGGCCAACAACAGGGTTTGATACAAAAGGAAGGTTGAACGGGGTTTGCAGGTCTTCGAACAAGATGCCGGCCGCCGTACGCGATGCTGTGAAGGAGGCAGTTGTAGAATTTGGGGAGATGACGACAAAGGATGCAGCCGACTTTATTTCTAGCATGGAACGAGAGGGGAGAATCATCGAGGAGTGCTGGAGTTGAGGTAGGGTCGCCGCCATCGGCAGACAATACACGAGGTCTCGAAAAACCTGTCGGACTGTTCCCATACGACATAACAATCTGTCTATTAGCAGACGATCATCTGTGTCGTTTGTTTGGCACAATCATCAGACGCTAGACATTTGCTGATAGCCAGTCGGAGACGGGTACAATAGTTTGTAGGGTGACCTCACGTTCCCTATATCATGCATTGCGGTGACTTGGTAGTGATGACCAATGTGCATATGTATACGGTGTTAGTAGCGGGAGCTCAGTGATACTTCCGTGTTGACTCCGCGCCACGATGTTGAACAAGTTCCTCGCTCATTCGCCGCATGGTCCCGCCGTTACTCTTCTTATTACACTGCGTCCGCTCGGAGGTCCTGACATGAGCACAGGCAAGACTCTGGCCTCTTTTTCTCATACAGTGCGACCACTAGACGAGGACTTTAGTCCGAAACTTGGTGACGTTCGGCACGTCAGGCCCAGTCTATGATACTACAGCTACTTGCGACCGTTCAGCCGCTGCCATGACGCTTGGTCTGAAGCTAGGCTACAGATTGAAAGCAGGCACTGCGGGGCCTAGGCCCACAGCAACTGCATGATCAACCCTAGAATCTTCACTACGTACATGTAGGTCCATCCACAGGATGTGCTATCATTCGGACTCAGCTCATCGAATCTAGGACAAATTCCTCACCACAGATCAACGGGGTATATAAGCTACATGCTCCTCCCCACCCGCAACGCTACACCGTCCAACTCCAAACCCAAAGTCATCGATTATCACTCTCACATGTCTCACTCCGTCCTTCACCCCGAGGACCTTTGTACACTAAAATATATTGTTACCCATGTGTTTTTCCCTCTCCAGCTTCCCGACGGAGATGATCACAGTATCACCAACGATTGTGCTCTTGCAGTCGCAGTCGCCTCTGCTGCACACCTCTACTGTGGCAACCCCGGCGGCGCCGAAGTATCTCAGTGGCGTAGTATCACTGGAATGCTGGACGGCCTTCACGCCACAGTTGAGTTCGAAAGCCTGGGCGAGTCCAGCACCATCTCCCAGCTGAGCGGCATGAAAGTGGGAGGTAAGCTTTCACACATGGCCTCCACAGTAAAAAGCTCAAGGCATATAGATATCCGTGCGTTTCTTATCCGTGCCCAGAATGTGGCCATCATCTTCAGAAAGGAAGTGAACGCCACCATTTTCGAGTCGTTCGAGGTATCCCCGAAGACCAAGGATGTGATGAATTCACGAGGAAAGCTCATTTGCTCATACCCTGGCCCAGCCATCGAGATCCCTAGCGATGTGTTTGACGACAAGGGCTTCCTTTCCGAACTCGACAATTTCCTTGCTTGCATGAACGAGGATGTCCTTGATGCTGCCTCGACGACTGAAAAGGCACACTCTACTGTCCTCGAAACCCGAGACACCACCCACCCACGCTATATCACCGAATTGCTTACCGGCATCTTGAGAAGCGTCGGCTGTCCTGCCGACATTGCTCGCATTAGCAAACGTGTGGGCGATGATGTGGTGTGGAACAACTCAGAGCTTCCATGGCGGCGGTCGTCGCTCTGGCTTCTTATCCGAGTCGCTCTTCAGACCTCGCTAGAACGATTCACCCTTGGGCATCATGCGTACAAAGTATTCATGCTCTTTTTCATGTGTTGCCTTGCGAAGGAAGGGACTTGCGCGGAGCTCCCCAACGATCTACTTCACGCCATGTCAACCAAAATCAGCCGACGCTTACGGAAGCTTGGGTCTTTTGCCCCAGACTGGCTCTCCCACACAGTGTTGCAGACATGCACTTCCCTCCGATCAATCCTCGAGGAGAGGTGGAGACAGATTCGAGATACTCAGCGTGTATCCCCACTCTGGGCCCCGTCTCAGCTCAATCTGACCCATGACATTCAGCTGTCCCTCCTGAAGAGCGGCGACTACATTCGCAACTGCCTCGAAAATAACACCGTTGGTTCTCGCCAGATGCATTTTTACCCCGAACATCGTTCGCGAGGTTATCTCCATGACTTTTTGTCCTCCGACGGAGCCTTTTTCGAGGAGGCATATCGTACCGAGCCTCACATTGCCCTCTACGATGTTGAACGTGCAGTTGAACAGGGAATTGACACGTGGGTTGATGAAGTCACCAACAACAACGAAGCATGCGAGAAACTAGAGATCTTGGCAAACAAATACGCCTCAAGTGCGCTGAAGACATACGGGAGTAACCCGGAGCTGCTGTCGGTTATGTTATTGACCACGATCGAGCTTTGGGTCGCGCTGGACAAAATAGCTATCAAGGAAATTCCCATGCTTGCCGACTACTCCCCAGAGGTCCCCGCAACTCTTCTTGAGCACCTCTTACTTTGCAAGAAGGAGAGCCTCGATCGTCTTCGCCGCGCGTACCAGTACATCTCTCACCGCCATTCATCGTCCAAGGGATGGTCTGTGTTTTCTTCCACCGTCACGGTAGACAGCTTTCCTGTCCGTTTTTACAGAACGTCTTCGCAACTTCAGCGTCTCAAGGCTCGAATAGAAAAGGATGCGCAAGAGGAAGATCGTGAGAAAGTCAATGAACTTGTAGCTGCCAATGAGCGGCATGGTGAACTACGGCGAATGGCCGCCAAGGAAGATCACGAATATCGCATTAATCAATATGGCAGCAGATACCACGCATGGCGGCGGTGCACAAAATGCTCGTATGAAGACTCAATCCGGTCAATGAAGATAGACGTTCACGAGTGGCCGTTGCCGCAGCAGCAGCTCCACGCTGAAGTTGTTGTATTCGAATTGGATTGTCCAGTTTCCTTTAACATGTGGCGTGCTGCTACGTTCCATCTTTTGGTTGATCTCTGCACCCCTTCTGTTGAGTCAAAGGCTCCCTATATCCAACTTCATGAATATACCGCACTCCGCCCTTATTTTGTGCAACACCCGAGATCACGCATTACCCTCGCCTCCGACACGAAACCATTTGCTGTCACTCATTATAGCAAAATATCCATTCCCACCACGCAGGAACGTGTCTGTGTCAACAATGGGTTGACATTCTACGGTTTTGACAGTCATACTGGTATTCCTATCTCGGAGGCTCTCGGTCGTGTGGACATTAGCAGGTATTGCACTTATCAGTTGCAAAGCGGATCATATCATAATCTGCAAAAATATGTCGGTGGTACCTCTCACCTGTCGAACGAGGTCATGGCAAACCAAGCTCGCTGCCACAAGGATATCTCAATCCATGAATTCATCGCATTCGGACACGTTCGCAGTGGCAACTTACTTCAGTGGCTCAACATCTTGCGCGAGCTTCGAGGTCGATCGTTGAGCTTTCATCGTCACGAGGTCCATTTCTTATTAGCTCAAGCAGTCACTCAAGTCGGGCCGCTTTCAGATATGGAGTGGACATGGCATCAGGAGATACGGCAGCCTTCCTTTTGTTCCGCGCTTTTAGATGAGCTTGAGGGGCTCCTCCAGGATGTTGAAGGGAACTGGCTGGAAGCGATTACAATGGATTCCATTTCCTTGCTCCTCCGTCGCCTGCTCGCGTCTAGCTCTGACGATGCCATCTCACGGAAAACACTTCGACTTCTTCGTACTGCGCGTAACAAGGTATTCTCCTGGGTACAGGAACTGTCGAATAAGCTCTCGAAGGTTCCGGGGGATGAAGAAGTCCGTAGGGCTTTGCGAGATGCCGCTGCCATTTGTCGAAGTACCTTCGATGTTGATCCTGCCATTCTTCCGAAACTCCTTGACATAGCGGAAGATATCAAGATCCTGCTTTCTTGTGCCATATTAATCCACCAGCATACGCCGGCCAATGTTTCTTCCCTCCCCGCTTATTCACAGTTGCTCCTTGACCGAAACCGCCGCCTCTCTCTTTTTCTCGAGAGTGTCGTCAAGGATGCTATCCAGGCCGACTCTAATGACGAGGGCATCGACCTCGCGGTCCGCTGGATTTGGCCTGACTATCGTCCAGGTTCAAAGTGGACCCCATTACAAAATCCGAATTCACGCTGGTTGTCTTGCAAGACCGAATCGACAGTTAAGCAGAATTCGCAAGCAGTGCATTTGAACTTGCTTGATGGGTCACTTTTGGTCGACGGGAAGCCTGTTGGACGATTGCCGAGTGACATTCAGGATCATCAACTGTTTAGCCGATTGTTTGGCGAGGTGCGTCCTGCTATACACAACCTAACGCAAATTACTGACGGCTTCTGCAGCAAGTACTTGAGGTGATACCTAGCGACTGTCCAGGGATGGATTACTCGACAAAGGGTAGGATATTCAACCACCAGGTGAGCGCGCTTTCGGGGGCGCACAATGTATCATAATTCATATGGCATCCCCAGGTCCACTTTTCGCTTAGAAACGAGGACCTCGTAATAAGAGCGATAGCCAATGACAGTTCGGATATCATTGAGCTCATACCTCCAGGAAAACTGGATGGAGATCTGCCGACAGTCTTGATTAAGGGTCACGCACACTGGTTAAACCTTTCAACATTCACTATGGAAATTCGCCCGCTTGACGCCCTTTGGAAGAGTTCGCCAGAGAACTGGAGGATTGATTGTACGCCCGGGCGATATCGCATGCATAGAGGCCATGAAGTGCTTGCAGATATCCGAAGCAAGTCCTGGGAAATGGTTTCAAATCTCTTGAAGCCACTCGACATCTCACGGAATCTCATTGTTACCGTATCCCTAGTTGACTCCGACCAACCTTTGTCGCCATTGCAACTATCCGTCTCTTTACCCCGCTACGGACTCTCCTTTTACGTCGATAAAGATGGGGACCTCCAATCTCACAATATTCGGGGCATGGTTTGTGACGAGAATCAGTATATCGGAACACTGTTCGGCTTGGTCGATCAGCTTGTGCTTCGGCCAAAGCTCAAGAGGGATATCTACGCTGAAGAACTTGTCCCACGATGTGTCCTCATACCCGAGGGCAATGTTTCGTTCCGGAAGGACGGTCATCACGTTTGCGTTAGGATCAATACCCGTGGTCCCCAGGTCACATACCAGATTTACAGGATTGATACGGACCTGGGCTGCCTGGCAGGGAATGCCAGCTTGACAAATAAGCTTTTCTGTGCCTACCTGCACGCTTTGACTAGCGGGTGTGGCACTGATCCGCTCACGGGCAGGTCGGGCACAGAGGAAGCCCTTTCTATACTGCGGTCAGCCAGCTGTTGGTCCATCATGAAGTTGAGCTCCGGCGATGTGAAGCCCCTTCATTTGATCGCGTCCATATGTCCCTCGCGCGCATGGCATCCCAAACATCTGAAGTGCATGCAAACGGTGGAGTGGTTGGACCTTCCCGTAAATTCTCAGCATCATGAGTTATACCTTGTTTGCAAAGGAATCAAGGAGCACTATCAAAGAGTTGAGTTATTTCACGAAGGCCACCAGACACGCTCAAAGATTTTCCGTATCGTGACGAGCACCTATTAGAACGCAGTGCGCAACGAGCTGCACATCTCTTCCCATCCGGCTTTTCCGAGGACCCTTCCAGCGCAAATCTCGATGTTCCATACCCAGGCAGAGACCTAGTAGAGACTACCTCGGGAGAGCATCGCGCTTATGCTGCGGCAAATGTCGTCTACCGGCGGATAGCCAATTCAACGACCAACAAAAACCTCGTACTGAACCTGTTGGAATCATGGACGGAGACCGTGTCTGGGGATGCTGCTTTGTCTCTCCAATATGACAAATCGTGGTTAGCTCCTGATCTTCCATTGATCTGGCTCAAGGCATACAATCTTTTGCGAAGAAACGACGAAGGCAAATGGTTCCAATTACTCTTCTCATTACCCGCCATGGCATATGCCTCGCCGGAACTCAGTGATATTGTCCCTACGTTCGTGGCATTTGCCATGGATCCTCAGTTCCGTTCCGAGGATCCACCGCGCCACAATAATTATGATCTTTCTCAAGGATACCAGCCATTATCAACCGTCCTGCGCAGTTATGTTTCCGACAGTGCCCACTCTTTCGAATGTAGCCCCGAAAGCAACGAGCGTGCAAGATCCGGAGAAAGTGCCAACGACCTACAAACACGTCAATCCAATATGTATACCAACAGACTCAGCAGCGACACCGGTAGAATGGTCCAGCTATGGTCGGATGCTTGGCCATCTGAGAGACCCCCAC
>JBBPLJ010000296.1:8691-22999 GCA_038089715.1 Veloporphyrellus conicus
ACGTCTCCAGAGCAGGACACAATGTGTGCCAGTAGACGTCCGAGTGCGCTTTCCCCTTCCCCATAAATTGCCGGTATGCCACTGACCGAGAAAATGCCGAGCGAGGAGTACGCAGCATCTTCTATCAATGTCGTCTTTCGGCTTGAAGCTAAACATAGCTTCTCTCGAACGTTGTTCAGTCCGGGACGAAGCGTCATGAGTCTCTCTCCGGACACCCCAGTGGCTTCCTCCATCTCCGAAATGATTTCAGGTGATTCCTTGTGATTTGGCATCGCCAGATCAAGATATATGTTCCAATCCTCCGTGTAAAAGTGGACCACCTTTCCAGCAATGTACTCCTGGAATGTCCAAGCCCGAGTATTCCATATACTCTTGACCAGATCACCGAGCTTTGCCGGAGAGGGGACGCCGGAGAGGTAGACGATGACCAAGGCCGAGTTACGATACCACTTGAACATGGCTACCAATGCCTCCTGAAGCACGAAATGATCTTGCTTATCAATGCAACACGTATCACTCCATGCCCAATTGAACCCAGCATCCCGAACGATCTCGTAAAACCTCTTCAGTTTGTTATGAGTCGGAGAGTCATCCAGGTCGTACACTGCGACATGTGCGACCTGCTGGAACAGCGGCTCGTTCTCTTCCCACTTGTGTGATAGCATCACGTATTGGAAGAAATGTTTCACTTTCTCCTTGATCCAGCCTTGGTCGATCCGCGTGGTCGTTGATGATAAAAGCTCGTAGAAGACTGGTGAGGATTCGAATGCAGACGCTTGCTCTGCTCTGCCCTGGAGTAGACCGGTGGATGTGCTAATCAGCACGCGAGGCAGGCCACGAACAGTCTGCTGGACGATCCTCCGAATCTTTGTTCGTGTCCTCGATGGGCTAAGGTACTGACTACGACGTTCTATTGGACAATGTTAATAAATCATATTCAGTGCAGTATCCATTTGGCTCACTCACCATGAATCTCTGGATCAGGAGATTGAGCTATCTTCGTGAGCATGGTGCTGAATGCTTCCACAGCATCTTCATAGCGTTTTTCTCCGTGTAAAATCGCATGCTTTACTTCGTAGCCCCAGGGTGATGACGGGTCTCGTGCGATCGCCTGATTATTCCGTGTTAATAGCATAAGATGTACACAAAATAACAACGGGACGTACCTCGTTTGCATCATTCAGCGCGTCATCCCACAATTTCGTGGCCATCCGTGCCTTACTTCGCTTGATGAAAAGACCTTGGGGGGTATCGGGATTGAGGGATAATGCAGCCGAATACTGGGCAATGGCCTCATCATGTCGTTGGTCGTCCATTGCCGCATCTCCTAAGTCTTCTAGCTTTGCGCAACAACGAAGCTTGAAATCTAGGAGAATGTCGTATGAAATAGAGGACAGGCGAACAGGTAGCGCATAAAACCCACCCGAAACCCACTTAATGATGGATCCACTTTCCTGACTCTTTTTGTGGAAGATGTTTAACATTTCGTGAAGATACTCGATTGCCTCCTTCGTGCGACCAGTCAAGTAAGCGGCTTCACAGAGACGCTGTTGAATTGTGATCTCGAGGTGATCAAACTTCCATCCAGATATCTGTCGACGATGGGTTCAATGCACTTCCAGGTGGTCAGCAAAATGCCCACCAACGAAATAAGCACAAGTGATCGAGTCCCGTGCTCCTGTATTTGAACTCGTGCGCGCTCGAATGATTCTACCGCACCCATATAGTCGCCAGACTTTATTTGCGAATTTCCTTGAAGAAGATACATATATGCCTGTTGGAAACATAAGTACTAATGTTCGCCATGTGGGTGTTGCACACGTGCCTGAACTATATAGTACACAGAGTTAGATGGAGCTGTAGCGATGAGGTCCTCTACCCGCAATATTGCATTCTTGTGCTCTCCGGCGATGAAAACGACAACGGCCTGAGAGATATGAGCAACTGAGGTGCAACCATGTTGGATCGCATGAGATACACACCTTAATGAGAAGGAAGGCGTTGACGTGAGTCGAACGGAAGCATGATAGCGCAATGTCGCACGACCGATATCCCTTCTCCCTTTCGCCCTTTCCGATAAGCGCGATACCTTTTGTGATGTAACCAATGAAGGAGGGCTGTATTTTTATGGACTTGGTGCAGTTGAATCAGCGTAAGCGTGTGGGAGAGCGGAGAACACGAAACTTGTTCGGCATCGTCGAGCGCATCATCCCACTGTCGCAGGCGTGTTCGGACAAGCGATCGGCTAGCGAGCACATGATAGCTTGGGTTGACATCAACCTCTGGTTCCTGGAGTGTGTGGTGCAGACGAGGCAGATCCTGTAGGAAGATAGTCGAGGCAAGAAAGTTGATCAGACGTGCATGATTCAACAAGACGTGACTCTACTCACAATTATACAAGTTACAGTCTGGACGACGAGCTTGCCATTTCCTCCACCAATTGCCAGGAAGCGGTCGTCCGGTGACCACGCAATCGAATATATGCCTTCAGTATGTTGAATGAGACCGAGTTGGGCATACGTCGACGTGTCCCAGAACGTGACGGTACGCCCTGTAGCGCACGCGACGAATTTCCCGTGTTGCGGCAGGGCAATGCACGAGCAAGCATCGATATCGGGAACAGGCCATTCTGAGACTGCTGACCCAGTGGAAGCGTCGACCAGTCTAATTTTAGCGCCGGATAAGATAAAGAGACGATCATTTGACCAGAGGAGCCCGGTGTTTAAAAACGGTTCCACTCCCAGTGGCAAGTCGACGAACAAGCGGCCATCGTTGCTGTCGCAGACTCGAACACGATTTCGTGTGCCCGTCGCGATTCGATCACCTTGCCGCGAATATTTTGCCGCGAGCACGCAATGCTCGTGCTTGAGTGGACCGAGTACGAGTTTACGAGTTGCGATGTCCCAAACACTGGCTGTGAGGTTGTCCGATGCAGTGACGAGTCGAGTCGAGTCCGGTGAGAAATCTACTCCATTGATGATGTCGCTTTCCCCAAACTTCTTCGAGAGGACTTCTTCGTACGTCTTTGCGTCCCACACAAACACTTCGCCATTGTTTGTCCCCGCTGCGATCCATCTGTCGTCCTTCGAGACAGCAAGACAATGAACCCACTTCGCTGCCATTCTCGTCATTTTCGTCCTGTCGTTTACCCGCCACACCCGAACCCCCTCTCCATCACTACTCACGAGATATTCGCCTTTCGCTGCAAATATCACTGCATATACGTCGCTACTGATCTCTGGTTGGATGGGCGAGGCAAGTTCTTGTTCGATTGTTAGCATCAACGCAACTCCTTTTCATCTGTACGCACCTATCCTCATCAACGACATGCTCCACACAACGTAGCAGAGCGATAGTGAGAGTCGACGAACAACTCGCGGTATGCCCTTTTCCACATTTTGTGCACGGTGCCCTTCCTTGATTTAGACCACCCCACATGTATCGGCCACGCGTCCATCACCTCGTGCCCTTGGCGCTTGTTCTTCCTCACACACGCATTCTTGCAGGCTCTGTTCTTGCTCTACGGATTGTTAGCATTATCAGCGTTGCACTTCGTCTCTCGTCCACATACAACACAACACGTTACATAAGCACAGACAGATTAGATCGTTCGTCCTCAATTCTTTCCTTTCCCTCAGCGTTCTCTCACTCTGACGACCGCTGAGACACTTGTGTGCTAGCTCGTACACGGATGCTGACATGCAGCTCGTCACTACAAGATGGTAGGTCATTTATGAAATAGATATATCATCCTGTCAAACCAAAGACGAATGATCTATTATCCTGCACAATCGCAGAGCCAGCACAAAGGATCTTTTGTCCGTTTCATAGCCACTCTCCAGGTGGGCGCATAGCCATTACCGCATTAGCGAGGAGGACAATCAACTCATATGCATATGGTAGTGTCATCTCTAATCATAGCGCCCTCGTTTTGAGACCAACTCGGGGCCTACTGAGCAGTGCTCTTGATTAAGATATGGCGACATGTTTGCTCAGATTAGTACATAATATGGGCCGCGAATGTTATAGTGAAAAAGTGAAGCCCTACTTTAGAAGGTCTGCTGGGTGATGGAAATGAGACTATCGCGCTGCCGGCGTTCTGCTTCTTCGACCTACCGCGAAAGGCTTTTGGTAGTGCCCAGTCTCTGAATACTCCCACTCGTGCAACCGGCGGCCTGAACGATGATGTATATTACCCGTTAGCTATTCCCTCGTCTTTCCCCATGCACCACAGACGAGGCCAGCGAGGTATTCTACAGTACCGGGATACCTGGTCCGTAACACAGTTTCTGCGATCCTCGTCGCGGAGCCGGAGGATGGGTGGGACGTGTTGTGCGCGACAGTACGTGGTCCTATACGCAACTAACCTCAGCAAGAATATTTGCTTGATGGCAAGTATATGGACAGCGGCAACTTAACAAGTAAGAAGTTGCCAGAAAAAAAAGATTTGTCGGAAAAGACCGGCCAAGGCATTGATTTCTTATCCGAGTCCTTGTCGACGTCCATTCCGGAACCTATCTCCTCGATAGGAGGTCCGATGGAAGTGAGAACATGGAACGGCATTCGCGTACAACGTTGACGGAACATCCTATCGAGTATTGTGTCGAACTTGAGAGAGAAGGGCCAATACCACCTTGTGTTTCGCAGGGTTGTAGCCCTACGCGATGAGTGTATGCAGCCAAAAGAGCTTGTTGGGTCGTAACGTTTGGAATGACGGGTTGAGACTCGGACGGGCCCGAAATATGGTACCTGAATGAAGTAGTCTCGATGGGGTGTGTTGTGGTAGACGTGGGTAAGGGGGCAGGGCTGGAGGCATCAGGCAACGGTGGAAAAAAAATCGGGCGTGAAGGGTGGTATATCGGTAGTTCTGTAAATCGGTCGAGGCCATTAATGATTCGTCAGAGTTGATGTACTCTGTTCGTTAACACCCTCTTTGTTGCCTTCTGCGGCCTCGTGGACGAGAGCGACATTCACGCGGAGTGGCGCATAGTGACGATGGATGAGAATCCTTTGCAGCAGAGAACAATGGCTCGATACACGAAGCAAATTATACCTCTGAAATCTGCAAGGTCGTCTGGCATTTTAGCACTGCTGCAGAGTTCGGTTCGGTTATTTCTGTCCTTGAAGCCCTTTCATGGCTCATGCCACTTGTGCAGAGAGCGGTGAAAAGGCGTCGAGGACAGAGTCATTGACGGTGGCTGTGACTCCAGCCCGGACACAGCCGGAATAGTAGATAATGGCTTGCGTACGCCAGGCTGAATCTCAATCGATCGCATGTCAGGCAACGGTCGCGGAAACACGCTCGGCGGTGGGCCACCCTCGGACCCGTTGCCATCGACGTGGGGAAGACCCACCACACCACGCATTGGTCGCATCGGCGACTGGAACGACGGCGCTGGGTCCCGCCCAGGCTCGTCCAAGTACGGCTCACCTCCTTTCTCCCGCAGCTATGCTGATGGGTGCACAGTTCAAAACGATTTGCAACATTGTCGTCTCTCGCCTCGTCGAACGCAGGGCCGCCCCGTGCTCCGATCCCTCAGGATGACAACAGCGATGGCGACGACGAGGGTCAGCCGCCTGAAGGCGAGAGCTGGTTCGCAGGTGGAGAGCGGAGGTACGCATATACGCGCCCAAGTTGCTCTAGTGACATGACATTTCGACCAGCGGTATCTCTGTGCAGAATCCGAATGCACGCCAGAACGCGCCTGGTGGAAGGATGGTCCAGGACATCCTCCGTCGTGCTGCCGAGTGCGTTGTATGTACGAGCAGACGAGCATGATGGTTGATGTAACATTGCAGAACGTCCGCTGCACGTGCAGCTCAGCCACTTGAAGCGCAGGAGCCGTCGACGTCGTTTAGGGGTGGCGGACATACGTTGGGGAGTGACGACGTCGAGAGCACGTTTGTCCCCGATCCCAGTGCACAGCAAGGTGACGAGGGCGTTTCACCGTCGTACGATTTGCTCACGCGTCACTTGCAGACAATGAAGAAGAAGAGGCTGCTCAGAGAAACATTACCTTTTGGCGGAACGGGTTTAGTATTGAAGGGGGCGAGTTTTACAGCTATGCAGATCCCGAAAACGAGCGATTGCTCGCCGAGATCAACACGGGGTAGGAAGCATGCTCGTGGTGCATGCATACACTCATGGTTTTTCAGTCGGGCCCCGGTGTCGGTCTTGAACGTGAGGCCAGGACAACCGGTGGAGGTGATCGTGTCGAAGCGGACAAACGAGGACTATGTGCCGGAGAAGCGGCCGTTTGGTGGATCTGGGAACCGACTTGGGTCGCCTGTTCCGGCGGCGACGAGCGCGAGCATGCCGGGAACGTTCCCCGCAGTGGAGACGCGGGCAGAGCGGGCGGCCGTGACGACGCTGTTCGAGGTGGACCAGACGCAGCCAATGACGACGGTGCAGATCCGGCTGGCAGACGGGACGAGGTGGGGACCACTGCCTGAGATGGAGGACGCGCTGATTTTGCCGCAGGATGCCATGCCGGATGAATCTGACGCACACGGTCGGGGACATGCGCAACTTTATCAACGCGTACGTGCTGTGGCTGCGATACGAACCCATGCTCACACGCGGACAGATCGCGGCCCGAGAACGCGGCCCGGGTGTACACCATCGGGACGACGTTCCCGAACCGAACGCTGGCCAACGACGCAGAGACGATAGCGAGCGCGGGGCTGGCGAACAGCGTGGTGGTGCAGCGATGGGTGTAGTCCTAGAACGGAAATGTATTCACACGGTGTCAATGGGCGCAAACTTTGTATTTCGATCATCATCGACCCTTTTTTTTCGCACCCGCCATGGCTCCGTTCACGAAACCGGAGGCGGTCTTGAAGCAGGCAGAGGGCCTCGTCTCCGTTGGGCAGACCCATGCAGCCCTCCAGTCCCTCACCGAGATGTTCACCTCGAAGCGGTTTCGTTCGACCCCGCTCACCGCCCTCGAGCCCATCCTCCTCCGCTTCGTCGAGCTCTGCGTCGACATGCGCAAGGGCAGGACCGCCAAGGAGGGCCTCATGCAGTACAAGAACATTGCACAGAACACAAGCGTCGCATCGATCGAGGTCGTCATCCAAAAGTTCATCGCCCTCGCAGACGCCAAGGTCCAGGAGGCACAAGAAAAGGCCGACAAGGCCGTCGCAGTCGATGTCGACGATCTCGAGGCAAGCGAGACACCCGAAAGCATCCTCCTCGGCGCCGTCAGCGGCGATCAGAGCAAAGATCGCACCGATAGGGCCCTCGTCACCCCCTGGCTCAAGTTTCTCTGGGAGAGCTACCGTACCTCGCTCGAGACTCTCAAGAACAATGCCCGATTAGAGGCCATATACCAGGTAAGCTACCCCCGACCCTGCGCTGCGCTACTCGCGTCCAAACGCCCCCCCCCCCCCCCCCCCCCCCCCCGCCCCCCCCCCCCCCCCCCAACCCCCCCCCCCCCCCCCCCCGTAGCAAGTCGCACAGCAGGCCTTTCGCTTCTGTCTCAAGCACCAGCGCAAGGTCGAGTTTCGCCGGCTGTGCGAGACCCTCCGTCTCCACCTCTCCAACGTCGCCAAGTATGCTCACCAGGCCCACGCCATCAACCTCTCCGACCCCGAGATCCTCCAGCACCACCTCGACACGCGCTTTGCACAGCTCAACACCTCTGTCGAGCTCGAGCTCTGGCAAGAGGCCTTCCGTTCCGTCGAAGACGTCCACAATCTCCTCACCATGGCAAAAAAGGCCCCTCGTCCCGCCATGATGGCCAACTACTACGAAAAACTCACAAAGATCTTTCTCACCAGCGGCAACTCCCTCTACCACGCCGCAGCATGGGGTCGCTATTACGCCATCGTCACTACCATAGGTGGCAGATCCGACGAGGAAATGAGTCGCCTCGCGGGACAGGTCCTCGTGAGCGCCCTGGCTGTTCCCGTCGGCCTCCATGGTGACGAAGACGATGGGCGGACAAAGAGCACAAGACTCGCCGCCCTACTCGGACTCGCCAAGGCACCCACCCGGGCCGGTCTCCTCAAAGATGCTGTGAGTGTCACTTTGCCCCAGGTATCCCACCCGTGTTGATCTTGTCTAGCTCTCGAGAGATGTCCTCCGCCTTTCTCCAACCCCCATCAAGACACTTTACAACCTGCTTGAAGCCTCCTTTGACCCCCTCACTCTCTGCGCTTCCACGGCGCCCATCCTCTCTAGTCTCTGCGCCAGCGACACACCCTATGCCGGCTACCGCCCTCTCCTCTCCCGTGCCCTCCTCTCTCGCCTCCTTTCCCAACTCTCTCAGGTCTACAGCACTATCAAAGTAAGCTCGCTCCTCGAGCTCGTCAAGCCCCTCGACGACTTTGGTGCTGAGCAAGTCGAGGCCTACTTCATGGGCTGTGCCCGCCGTGGCGAGCTTCGCATCCGTGTCGACCACGCCACCGAGACCATTTCCTTTATCGACGAGCCCTATGCCCACTCTGACGAGTCCAACGTGGCCGGGCCCAGCACGAGTACCGGCTCCCCGTCCGACGGCACCATCCAGCCCTCGTCGACCGAGCTCGTGCGTACCCGTTTAAGCGCGCTGGCGACGACGCTCCACCATGCCGTGCACATGATCGACTCTCCGCCGGTGCTCTCCCCCGAGGAACAGGCCGCGAAACAAGATTCCCAATTTGCCGAACTCGTCGCCGCTGCCAATGCGGAGCGCCGTGCCCTTTCTCTCCGCAAAGCGCTTGTCGCGCGTCGGAGGGAACTCCTCTCCGAGCTGAGCGTGCGCAAGGAGAAGGAGGAGGCATCCCGCCGCGCCGAGCTCACGCGCGCCAAGAAACTCATCGAGGAGCAAAAGGAAAAGGAGCACGCCAAGAAGAAGGAGATTGAGCGTGCGAGGCGGGAGATTGAGACGATCCGGACGGAAGAGGCCAAGAAGCTCGCGCAGGACTTGATGAAGCGCGGCGGGCTCAAGGTGTCCATCGCAGTACGTCCAGCGATGCTATGCTGCGCGGCCGCTTACCTGTTTCTTAGGACATGGAAGACTTGAGCAAGGACCGATTGATGCGTCTCCAAGTCGAGCAGTTGGAAAAGGAGAAAAAGGACCTCCAGGAACGCCTCCGCATCGCTGCCAAGCGGATCGACCACATTGAGCGTGCCTACCGCAAAGAAGAGCGCCCGCTGCTCGCGCAAGACTATGCAGAGCAGCAAGCGGTCGACCGTGCCACGTTTGAAGAGCTCCAAAAGGCGCGAATCCAAAACAGCCGCGAGGCGCATCAGCAGGCACTTGCGACCAAGAAGCGGCTGTGTCGGATGCAGGACGATTTCAGAACGTATCGGGAGACGCTGCTCAAGGCACGCTCGGAAGAGTACGAACGCCAAAAAGCGATTAGGGTGAAGAAGATGGAGGAAGAAAAGGACAAGCGGCGGAAGGCGCATGCGGCCCAATTGGAGGAAGAGCGAAGACAGCGCGAGGAGGCAGAGGCGGCTGCGCGCAGGGAAGAGGAGGAGCTGGCCAGAGCCGAGGCCGGTGGGTTTTCGCATTTTATTCTTACCTCATCCACGCGACTGACGGCTTTCCACACCGCCAGAACGAATTGCAGAAGAAGAAGCCGAGGCAGCACGGAAACACGAAGAAGAAGAACGTCAAGCCGAACAGCGTCGCCAGCGCGAGCTTGAACGTGCTGCCGCGCTGGAAGAAGCGCGCTGGAAGGCCCAGCGTGAGCAAGAGGCAGAGGAAAAGGCACGGCAGCGCTCGCAGGCCAAGACGGCACCGCCCCTGGTGCCTGCGCGCGCCGAAGGCGGGTGGCGCACGCGCACGCAAACGAGTGGGGGTGGTGCTCCCGTTGCTAGTGTGCCCAGTCCGGCGCCATCACCGCTCTCTGCGACAGGTCCGCCCAAGATTGGTGCGGCCGGCGGCACATGGCGTCAACGCATGGCGGAGAAGGAAAAACAGGGTCAGGGTCAGGGTGCGAGCGTTGGGTCTCCCGCCGCGATCAACGCTGCGCTGCCCGACACCAAAAAGGACACGGACGGGTTCGAGACGGTGCCCGAGAAGAAGGTGTGGCGATCTAGGCGGCTCCAGAACCAGTCTTAGGGGAGAAAAAAGGAGCTGCATTCTCGGGGTCCTTTTACTTTTCTCCTTGTTTTATCCTCGTTGCGTTCATGCATGCATCTGACGACGACGACATGGGGCTTTCTCCACATTCTCTATGCATTGCCGGTTTTCCATCCCATTTTCGTGTCTTTCTTTTCTCGATCCCCCAATACCATACAGAGCTGACGGTCAACGTTGTATCGAGTATACAAAGGGTTCGCTTAGAGTCATTGTGTGTCCATAACTCGGATGGATTGTGTGCGAGTAGATACGATGTTCGTGATAACACGATCAGACGAGCATGTTACACTGTATTCGTTTGTATACGCCAATCCAACGCTTCGCGTACACGCTGCAACATTCCTCCTAGCTTTTTTACCATTCTGATCTCTACCGTTTCATGGAACTCTCCAATCATGCCAATTGACCTGTCATCCCTAACGCTATCTATGTGTGCTATTAGGGGGAAGCCAGACGCCCTCCTGCAACAAGATGAAAACGGCGCGCAGTCCTTTTTTACACTAGGGAAGACCTACATAGATAGCACGTAAGTCATCCTAATGTGGTGTTTCGGAACATGCTACCAATACCACATCTACGTTCCCCTCCACTTTCACAAACAAGTGGTTTTACTAATTATCAAGCTTGGTGAGCCTGCATGAATTCAAAAGGTACCCGTCCCGAGTCTCTGTTCGCGTTGAGGAGCAGCAGAATGGTCTGCCCATCATACAGTGAAACGGCTGCATTCACGGGCGAAATCCCTTGCCGTCACGTTTATACGAGGAGGCGGGAGGGATGCCATTGACGAGGCGATCGTTCTTGATCGCGAAGCACTGGAGCTCTGCTCACCCGACCACCCCATGCGACCTATCTCTTTGACTTTGCTCTCGAAGCACCTCTCGCATCGGTACGATCAGTGCGGAGAGATGGTGGACATCGAGGAAGCCATTGTCCTCTCCCGGGATGCACTGGCGCTATGCCCTCCAGGGCACCCAGATCATCCGACGGCCCTGAGCAACGTTGCGCATTGTCTCTCCGGTCGCTACAAGCGGCTCGGGGCGCAAGAGGACCTTCATGAGGCCATCGTCCTTGTCCGAGACGCACTGGAGATGTGCCCACCAGGGAGCGCAGCCCGTTCTAGTCCCTCGAACAATCTCGCGAATTATCTCTACCATCGGTACAAGCAACTCGGGGCACCGGAGGACCTCCACCGGGCCATTAACCTTGCCCGAGAGGCACTAGCGCTTTGCCCATGGGGGAAATCAGGCCATCAGACGCGTTTAAACAACCTTGCGAATCATCTTGTGGAGCGGTACAAACAGCTCGGGGCACGAGAAGACATTGACGAAGCCATTGTGCTTGACCGGGATGCACTGATGCTGTGCCTACCCGGGCACCCGCTGCGTTCGAGGTATTTCACCAACCTTGGGAATCATCTCTCCGAGCGGTACAAGCGGCTCAAGTCGATAGAGGATTTGAACGAGGCCATCACGCTTGGTCGAGACGCAGTGGCACTTTGCCAGCCCAGGAACCCATCCCGTTCAATTCGCTTGAACAATCTTGCAGAATGTCTCTCAGATCGATATGAGTATCTCGGGGAACTAGAAGACCTCAATGAGGCAATCGTTCACGGTCATTGGGCAGCCTTGCATGCTGTCCCGGTACTCGCTTCACACGTTTGAGTCAGCTGAATGACAAGGAGGAGTTGTTTGGTCTCTATGCTCAGATGGCACATATTCCCCCAACCGTATCTTCTACAGATCTATTTGTCGCTCGCGCATGGATTCACGTCGCTGAAGAGTTTCAGCATCCTACGACGGTCCTAGCATATGAAACGTCCCTCCAGTTACTCATTCACCACCTCGCAACGCTCCCACCACTACCTCAGCATCTAGATGTATTCAAGAGCGTCACGTCGTCCATCGCAATGGACGCGTTTTCGGCTTGCCTTCGCAATGTTTCCCCTACCAGAGCTGTTGAGCTTCTAGAACAGGGTCGCGGTGTTTTTTTGCGCCAGCTTATTCACCTTCGTTCCCCGCTCGACATGATAACATCTGGTCCGGCGGGCCAAAGATTAGCAGACGAGTTTACACATCTGACATCGCTCATCCGCAATGCCCTTGATTCACCTGGTACAGACCAGCACGATCGTGTGTGCCGTCTCAACGTGGAACTACAAGGAGTTGTGGCCAATATCCGCAAGTTACCTGGTCTGTCGCGCTTCCTCCTGCCCTTGCTCTTCTCCGACCTCCAGAAAGCGGCAAGCGGGGGGCCTGTCATCATCGTAAATGAGAGCACGTACAGCTGTGACGCGCTCATTGTGTTATTCGATCGGGATCCCATTCACATTCCATTGTACATCACCAGAGCCCGTGTCCGAGAGATGTCGTCGGAGCTTCATGTCTGGACCATACGGGCGAAGCTGATGAACGTGACGAAATATTTCGTGGCTATCCTGCAGGAACTCTGGGACAAGGTGGTTTCCCCCATCACGGAATTTCTTCAGACGATACATCCACCCCAATCACGCATCTGGTGGTGCCCTACCGCCGAGTTCTCTCTCCTGCCCCTTCATGCAGCAGGTTCGTATAGGCATGGTCAGCAGAAACTTTCCGATATCTACATCTCATCTTACACCTCCACGTTGACCGCCCTCATCCGTGCTCGGCGGGATGAACAAGCGGATTCCATAGAAAGGCCTCACTTTGCTGCCATCGGCCAAGCGAAAGCCATCGGGGAGAGGGAACTACATTCTGTAGGCATTGAATTGGCCAATATTGGTCAGCGTGTCAAGAATGTCGCTACATTCAAGAGCACGAAGGGATCGGGTTCCTGTATTTCCCGGGTCATCGAGGAGCTGAACAAAAACGAATGGGTTCATCTTGCATGTCACGGTCTCCCTAATCGGAAGCAACCGTTCGAGTCTGCGTTCGCACTCCACGACGGGCGCTTCACGATTGAGCGGATCATTCGATGTAACTTACAGAATGCTCAGTTTGCGTACCTTTCTGCATGCCATACGACCGTTGGAGATGATGAGTGTCCGGACGAGATGATCCACCTCGCCTCGGCGATGCAATTTGCTGGATTCCGTTCTGTGATTGGGACGATGTGGGCGGTGGACGATAATCAAACAAAGATCACATCGATGTTCTACGACAATATGGTGGACGAGTCAGGCCGTCTGGATCATACCCGTGCAGCATTTGCGCAAACAAGACGATGCAGACGTTGACGAATGTGTCATTTGACCAACGGATTCTTTATGTACATCTCGGCGCCTAGTTTTGCATGTTCTTTTCTTGGCTTTGCTTCAATACCTGTTGTGTACAATTGCTATCGCGTAACATGCTATTTTGCCGGTTGCTGATGATGTTAGAAAACAGGGTGAAAAACCTACCCTGTCCAACTCAAGCAATCCAACGCCATTTGAGATAGGTTAGAAAACCTGTTGGACTGTCTGAGCAGAAACGACATGCGGCATCTTTGCCCAACAGACTAGATCATTAAATATTCAAAGATCCAACTAATGAGAGTAATTCTCATTACGTTCCATAAGCAAAAATGGCAGCCAAGTCCTTGTCGCCTGCTGCAGATAGCTGTTGTGAGCGAGCCCTACGGCGCACTAGACAACGACCAACGATGTCAACCGCGCGAAACAAAGAGAAAAAGAAAAAGAACAAGAAAGACTTACAACTGCGATCAAAACTCAGCAGTACGACTTTGACAGCATCACTCGTATCTCGTTCAGCCGTACCACCCTTGAGTAGTGTGGATCGGTCGACCCAGTGTTCGTTGTGCCAGATGGCCACCTTGACGATGAGGTCATCCAGACACTGATCCAACGACTCCGCGTCCAAAGACGTGACTTGCTCCGTCCGAACGTCGAGGGACGTGAGGCAGTTGCCCTTGGACGTTTGTACTTTGAGCGAGGCTGCGTGCGATCGGATGCGCGAGGTGATATACGCGACCACCTCTTGTGCGACATTACCGAGCTGGGATGTGTTGGAGCAAAGTCCATCCAGCTCCATGATGACGGGAACGGGAACGACAACGGTCCATCGGAGCGACTTGATGATCGAGCCAATGATAGTTAGCGAAGACAAGAGAATGTTCGTGTCAAGCACGAGAATGCTGTGGCCTGGAACGATGTTCAACGTCGGAGTAGATACAACAGGTCGGCATGGATGCCGTGTCGAGCGCTGCGTCGAAGAGGAAGGTAGCTGCTGAGCAGACACAAGCAATGATCGCAG
>JBBPLJ010000297.1:0-12082 GCA_038089715.1 Veloporphyrellus conicus
TGTTAGAACAAGGTGATTGCACACTTGTGAGTGACAGTTGAGTCACGCTTTGGCCACACTGTGGCGATGTTTTGTGTTTATGTATCACTGTTTGGATCGCATCCTGTAGAACCTGTGAGTCCAGTGTTAGAACTCTTCAGTTTCTTCCACTGGACTCCAGGTAATGCTTTGTATTCGCTCTACCTTAGCTATTCTAATTCAGTTTGTTCCACTGGACTCCAGCTGCCCAGAACAGCTGTCTAACAATACAGTGACTTTTTGAGCAGACATATCATTTCCTTTGGGTTTTTCTCCACAAATTCTTCTGGCTGTTCCATGTAGACATCACAGTCCATGTCACCATTGAGATAGATGTTGGAGACATCCACAGACCAGAGATGGAGGTCATGGAGTGCAGCTAGAGCCAGAATGACTCCCAGAGTGGGTAGGCACACTGTGAGAGCAAAAACCTCGAGATCTTCGAATCCTGGACACTGGAAGAAGCTCTGGGCAACTAGATGAGCTTTATAATGCTCAAATGAGCCATTAGCACAATACTTCTGAGTAAAAATCCATGTAGAACCAATAACAGGTTGGCTTTTGGCTGGGGTACCAGAATCGAAGTCCCATTTGTCTTGTGGGCCTCCAATTTGGCCAAAGCAGCCTTTCTTCACTCCAGAGCATCGTCCCTGTGCAAGGCATCTGCAAAAGACCTAGGATGGGGTAAGTTAACTGCAAAACCATGGGCCATGTCTGCTTCTTCATCATTTGAGTCATCCTCATCATCTCCCAGTTGTGCAGGACTGAGTTTCCACCATTCTTGCAGTTTTTGCCTGTGTCTGTGAGGTAAGTGTGCCCCAATATCTATAGGAGTGACCACTCTAGGTGGTTCTGGAGGTGGGCTAGCAGATAGTGGAATAACTGGCCTTTCTGGTGTAATGGGGTCTCATTCTGACTCCTGAAGATTCTTGTCATCCTGCTCCCCCTGAGGAGGCAGAACCTGTGGAATAGGTTGCTCCTCTGTTAAAGAGCAGAAGCACTCAGATGGAAAGCTGGCCAGATCAGGACTTAAACCTGGGACTCCCCATCAGTACTGGGATCATCTTAACCACTAGACTACCTAGCCTTGTTACTGTCTGAGATGTGTTGGCTTAGAATCCAACATACCCCCCAAGCCATATATTTGGTGACATGATAAGGACCAGCTTATATCCGTGTTTCTCCTTGGCACAGAGGCCAAAGTGCTTGGGGCCCATAACCTGTTAAAAAGCAGAAGAACTTAGAGTGAAAAGCTGGCGAGATCAGGACTTGAACCTGGGACTACTCATCAGTACTGGGATTGTCTTAACCACTAGACTACCCAGCCTTGTCACTGTCTGAGATGTGTTGGCTTAACATCCAACATAGTTTGTATTAGAATAAGTTAAGAAGAGTTGGGACTAAGTAGGATCAGGGAAACAGATGATGAAGTAGTTCATAGTGCCCTTGATATAGTGAAATAGATGTTTGACCATATTCCAGTGGGCTACACCTGAATCTAAAGTGAATGATGCAAGCTGGCCAACAGTATAGGTAATATCTGGATGAGTGATATAAAAAAGATATTAGAAAGAGTCCAATATATCTCTGTAGTGGACATAGCATATAAAAGCATGCTCTTTTACTGTACTGGCACTTTAATTACATAAGAGACATAGATCAGATACACTATTCTAGAGGTTTCTGGCGGTTTCTGCAAGATAAGTAAGCCCCAATATTAATAGAAGTGACTACTCTAGGTGGTTCTACAGGTGGGGGAGTAACTGGCCATTTTGATACAATACAGGCTTATTCTGGCTCCTCAAGATCCTTGTTATCCTGCTCCCCCTGAGAAGGCAGAACCTGCATAATAGGTTGCTCCTTATCTTCATTAGTACCTCAAGAAAGATATGAAGGAGTATAGAGGGTACTTTCAGGCAGAAAAAGCATAGGGGTGGCTGGATTACTAAACTAAGTCACACTAGTGGTGGTAGAGTCAGTCATGTCTGGTAGTAGATCAGTCATGCCAGCTGGTACATTAGTCATGCTTGTCCATTTATGGTAATCTGCCTGTTCAGAGATCACTGTCTATTTAGTAGTTGGATTATAAAACTTTCAACCCTTATAACCCTCTAAATACCTAATAAAAATGGATTTTTCATAGTGGGAAGTGAGAGCTGGTTGTTTATCACTTTGAATATGTATATAAGTGGTGCATCCCCATACTCTAAGATGAAAGACATCTGGTTTGCATCCATTCTAGAGTATATAGGATATCTTCTTCTCCACTGCAGAGGTAGGATGTCAATTTCATACATGCACAAGTGCTACAAGTGCCTCACCCCACAAAGCCATGGCCAGTTCAGATTCCTTTAAGATGGCTATAGTATGCTCAGAAAGGACTTGATTTGCCTATTCTATCACTCCATTCTACTAAGGGCATGCTCGAACTATATGTTGCTGCTTAATACCACAGAAATTGGTGAAATTGAGCATCTTCTTGCTGATATACTCTCCTTCCTTATTGTCCCTCAGAATTTTGATCTTCCTCTCCATCTGATTCTCTGCAAATGTCTTAAACTGCTTAAAAGCAGCAAAAATATCCAATTTGGCCTTAATGGGCAAAATACAGTGAAATCTAGAGAAATTATTAATGAATGTGATCTAGTAGTGGAATCTTGAGAAGGAGAGATAGGAAACAGTGTGGACATCATTGTCGACAAGTTCTAGAGGTCAGGCAGTATGCCAGGAGCTACTGGGAAAGGAATTTATATATATCTTGCCAACCAGACATAGTTTGTAGACTGGGTCTAGTGCAACTTTCACATCAAGTTGCATTCTAGTAACCATGTTGTGATTATGGAGTGCTTTAACATAAATTATATTGTGGTGGATAAATCTGTGATGCTAGAGGGATAAGTCAAGGAAAGCAATGGTTGTTGGGCATGCAAACCTAGTGAGGGGGTCTGTAACTTTATCCAGAAATGCTGTATTGTGCTTATTTATGGTCACAACAAATAGAGGTGGTCTATAAGGCCTAAAGAAGGAAATATGCATTGAATTGATGGTTACAATGAAATCTGAGTAATGAGTAAGATATAGAACAGTAAGAAGGTTGTTGTGACAGTCTGGAATATGCAAGATGTTGTTAAATTCAACCACTCTCCCCCTCTTTCCCTCTATTGTTGGATGAAATACCACTGACCCAATTCTGGCTAAATAAACCACTGTGTTGTCCACTAGTTTGATTAGAATATATTTGAGAGTGTAGTTGTAAATCTAGTATCTATGAGGCATTATATGAGAAGTGGTGTCTATGTCTACATTCCAATTGACATCAGCATCGAGTTGAAGGGGAGACAAGAGGTTACAAGGATCCTTGAAATAAAAACTTGCATTTTTAGCTTGTTATACCATTTCCTGAGCATTTTCACTGCCAATTATTGAAGTTTGGGGTATTATGGCCACATTCACCTGGTTTGAATACTTTTCGGACTATTTAAATGACTTGTAATGGTCCTTTGCGTACTAGAGGTTTTTGCACTGGCAAATACAGTGGCTAGAGCATTCACAACCTATTAGGCAGCTGTTCTGGGTAGCTGGAGTCCAGTGAAAGAAATTATATTAGAATTGCTAAGATAGAGTGAATACATCACATTATCTGAAGTCTAGTGGAAGAAACTGAAGAGTTCTAACACTGGACTTGTAGATTCTAAAGGATGCAATTCAAATAGTGATATAAAACACAAAACATTGCCACAGTATGGTCAAAGTGTAACTCAACCATGACTCACAAGTGTGCAACCACCTTATTCTAATAGCACACACTGAGTAAACATATAGTAGGGGTGAAAACCTTGAGTTACTTGAATCCAGGATGCTAGGAGAAGCCCTGGATGACCAAATAACTCATCTATAACTCACAAATATGTAATCACTTTATTCTAATACTTTCCCTTGATTGCAAAACTCTCCCAACTTCTGCTAGCTCCCCTTAGATATTTCTAATCCTATAGATGTATAGAACCCCTCTATTTTGAGTTAAGACAAGGCCTTGGTAAGTAAATCTGCAACCATCTCACCAGTGCACATATAACTAGGAGAAATAGTTCCTTAATCCACTCCATCTCATAGCCAGAACCATGAGAGATTGAGCTGCTTCATATGCCCATGATGCTCTGGGTGTTTGGCTATTTGGATGGTGGACTAATTATCCATAAACAGGATAGAGGGAGTAGTAATAGAAAAGCCCAGTTTCTGTAGCATCTTGGATATCCAGACAATTTCCTTTCTAGCTGCACAAGCAATCATATACTCTACTTTAGTGGCAGATAGGGCAACAATGGACTGATGTTTGGATATCTGGGAAATTGTGCCAGTCCCAATTTTGACAAGAAATATGCTAGTATAATGACCAGTATCTTTGCAACCACCATAGTTTGAATCAGAGTAAGTGAAAAAGTGCTGGAACTGAGTTAAATTAGGAGAATAGATTATGAAGCAGTCCATGTTGCCCTTGATGTAGTAGAATAAATATTTGACCACATTTTAGTGAGTTACATCTAGATCAGAAGTGAAAGAGGTAAGCTGGCCAATAGTATTGATGATATCTTGGCAAGAGTGGAGAAAAGATACTATAAAGAGCCCAATGCACCTCCATAATTAACAGAACATATAAAAGCCCACTCTTTTGCAGTTTGGAGCCTCTGATCTTATAAAAGATATCAACTAGGCCTTATAAGAGTGGGCACAGGATTATAGTCCAACAAATCATATTAGGAGAGTATCTTTGCATAGTACTAAGGCTAGGAGATGATTAAGGAGTATTTGCTATAACTCCTGGTGATTTGGATATTCAACAGCTTAGTTCTGGACTTTAAGTTATAAAGTTTGAAATGGATGCCCAAATTTATGATAGCCTACTTGATTATAGAAAAAGAGGTTAATATAAAGGTTATATCATTCACAATAATAGGAAGGATGATTCAGACTTTATATCAGACAAATACATAGACAGCTGCATTCAAATAGGTCTGTTTGAAGCCTATTGACTCCAAAGTAGTGGGTATTTTGTAATTTCAGTAATTTCCACCCTATTTAGGTTCCATATAGTAACATTTTGAGTAAACACACCATTTTTTTTGGATTTTTCTGCACAAATTCTTTTGGTTACTCCATGTAGATGTGACAGTTCATGTCCTAATTAAAATAGGCATTGAAAATATACACTGACTAGCAGAATAACTCTCACAGTGTATACACATATAGTGAGGGTGAAAATTTCAAGGTATTCAAATTCTAAATGCTAGAAGAAGCCTTGGGCAACTAAATGATCTTTGTAATGCTCAAATGAGCCATCAGTGTAATATATCTGAGTAAAAACCCATCTAGATTCAATAACTGGTTGGATTTTATGCCTAGACATCAGAATCCTTGTGCTATTAATCTTGTAAGCTTTCAATTTGGTCAAAGTAGCCTTTCTCCACTCCAAGGTATTACCCCTATATATAGCATCTACAAATAATATAGAATGAGATGAGTTGGCTGCAAAATCATGGGCTATATCTACTTCTTCATCATTAGAGTCATTCTCATCCCCTCTAAGTTGTGCAAGACTTAGTTTCCACCATTTTTGAGATTTCTGATGGTTTCTACATGGTAAGTGTATCCCAATACCTATAGAAGTGATTACTATAGGTGATTTTAGAGGTAGAGTAGCAGGTGGTGGAGTAACTGGCTGTTCTGGTGCTATTACTTATTCTAGCTTCTCAATATCCTCATCATTCTACTTCTTCTAAGGAGATAAAATCTGTGCAATAGATTACTCCTCATCTTCATCAGCATTTTAAGGAAGATCTAGAAGAGTGTAGGGGGCACTTTTAGATAGGAGAAGCACAGAGGTGGCTGGATTGTTAGAGTAAGTTATGCTAGCTAGTGGATAAGTTATGCTTGTCTATTCATTGAAATTAGCATATTTGGAGATTACCATTTGTTTAGTGATCTGATTATAGATCTTCTAGCCCTTATAATCCTCTAGATAGTCAATCAAGATACATTTTTTATGGTAAAGAATAAAAACCAGTTATTTATCCCTTTAAATATGCATATATACAATGCATCTCGATATTCTAACATGAGAAACATCTAGTTTGCATCCATTTCAGAGGTTATAGGGGGTTTTCTTCTCCTCTGCCAAAGTAGAACATCTATTCTATATATAAATGAGTGCTACAAGCACCTTACCTTAAAATGTTATGGCTAGCCCTGATTTCTTTAATATTGCTGTAATATTCTCAGAAAACACTTTATTTGCCTATTCTGCCACTCTATTCTACTATAAATATGCTTGAACTATGTGTTAGTGCCTAATACTAGAGGGGTTGGTGAAATCAAGTATCTTCTTGCTTACTCATATACTTTCTTTTTTTATCATCTCTCAGAGTTTTGATCCTTCTCTCCATCTGATTCTTTACAAATGCCTTATACTACTTAAAAGCAGCAAAAAAGTTCAAATTGGCCTTAATGGGCAAAATAAAGCAAAATCTGAAGAAATCATCAATAAATATGATCCAGTAGTGGAATCCTAAGAAGAAGGAATAGGGAATAGTATGGATATTAATGTGAACAAGTTCTAGAAGTCAGAAAATATGCCAGGAGCTGCTAGAAAAGGGATTTGTATGTATCTTTCTAGCCAGATATGGTTCACAGACTGGATCTCATATAGTTTTGACATTAAATTGCATCCCCATGACTATGTTGTGATAATAGAGTACTTTGACATCAGTTGTGTTATGATGGGTGAATCTGCAATGCCAGAGGAATAAGTTAAGAGAAGTTGTAGTTGCTGGATGCACAAATTCAGTGAGGGGATCTATAACTCTATCCAGAAATGTTACATTGTGCTGGTTATGGTTGCAATAAATAAAGGTGGTCCATCAGGCCTAGAAAAGGAAATATATATTGAATTGATGGTTATAATAAAATCTAAGCAATGAGTAAGGTATAATATAGTAAGAAGGTTGTTGTAGAGATCTAGAATATACTGGACATTACTAAATTTGACTGCTCTGGTCCTTTTTCCCTCTATTATTAGATGGAACACTACTAATCCTACTCTGGCTGAATAGATCATAGTATTATCCACTAGTTTGATTGGAATGTATTTGGGAGTATAATTGTGGAGCCAATGGCAATGAGGTAATATATAAGAAGTAGTATCTATGTCTACATTCCAATTGATATTAGCATTGAGTTGAAGGGGAGAAAAGAGGTTACAAGGATCTCTGGAATAAAAACTTACATTTCCAGCTTGTTCTACCACTTTCTAAGTACCCCCACTACCAGTTGCTGGAGTTAAGGGTATTATAGCTGCATTAGCCTGATTGGAACACCTCCCAAGCTATCTAAATGCCTGGTAGTTGTTCTTTGTATACTAGAGATTTCCACACTTGCAGATGTAGTGGCTAGGATACTCACAAAAAGAACAGAGTGTAAAGAGTGTGCATATATAGCCTAAAAAGAAGGTGGTGATGAGGGCAGATGTAGAAGAGGTGGAGGCAGCTTTAGAATAAGGTTTTCTATTGATTTTCTTAGTTTGAAATGCATCTGTGGATATTTCCAATGTATATTTTGATGATAACATATACTGTGATTTCTATATATAGAAGCCAGAAGAATCTGTGCAGGAAAACTGAAAGATAATAGTATATCTACTCACCAAGTTACTACATAATAGTAAAGTGGGTGAAAATTGCTGGAATTATAAAATACATATCACTTTGGAGCTAATGAGTTTTAAACAGATCTATTCAGACACAGCTGTCTATGTATTTATCTGAGGTGAAGTCCAAATCATCCTTTCTATCTTTGTGGATGATATGACCTTTGCATTAACTATTCTGCCTACAATCAAACAGGCTATAACAGATTTGGGCATCCACTTCAAACTTTGTGACTTGGGGCTCACAACTGAGCTATTGGGCATTCAAATCACCAGAAATCACTTCAAATACTCCTTAACCATCTTCTACCCTTAATACTACACAAAGATACTCTTCTAGTATGGGTTGTTAGACTATAACCCTATTTCCACTTCTATAACACCTAGTCTATGCCATTTATGTGATCAGAGTACCAGAATTGCAGAAGAACCAGCTTTTATGGATTCTATCAACCATAGAGGTATATTAGATTTTTTGTAGTATCTTTCCTATATTACTTATTCAGATATTGCTTATACTATTGGCTAGCTTGTTTTTTTTACTTCTGATCCAGATATAGCCCACTAAAATGCAGTCAAATATCTATTCCACTACATTAAGGGTACCATGGACTATTTCATCATCTATTCCTCTGCTTTCACTCTATTCCAACTCTTTTTCACTTATTCTAACACAAACCATGGTGGTTACAAAGACACTAGTTATTTCACTGGTATATTTGTTATCAAGATTGGCACTAGTACAGTTTTCTGAATATTCAAACCTTAGCCTATCGTTCTCTTGTCTACCATTGAAGTGGAGTACATAGCTATCTATGAGGCTGGGAAAGTGATTATATGGATATGCAAAATGCTGCAGGAATTAGGTTTCTCTATTACTACTCCTTCTATACTCTTTATAGACAATCAACCCTTAATTTAGATAGCCAACTATCTAGAGCATCATGGGCATATAAAATATCTTGATCTTTTATGGTTCTAATTGTATAATATAATGTATCAAGGTATAATTTCCCCTGATTATGTGTGGACTGGCGAGATAGTTGTAGATTTACTCACCAAGACCTTATCTTAACCTAAAGTAGAGAAGTTCTGTACATCTATGGAATTGGGCATATTTAGGGGGAGCTAGCTGGAGTTGGAAGAGTTGTGCAATTAAGGGGGAGTGTTAGAACAAGATGATTGCACACTTATAAGTCAATATTAAGTCATACTTTGGCTACTCTATAGCAATATTTTGTATTTATATATCAGCATTTGGATTGCATCCTATAGAACCTGCAAGTCTAGTGTTAGAACTCTTTAGTTTCTCTTACTGGACTCTAGGTAATATTATGTATTTACTCTGTCTTAGCTATTCTAATTTAGTTTCTTTCATTGGACTTCAACTGCCCAACATAGCTGTCTAATATCTTGCTTCTTAATATCATTAGGGTACTTTTTCTTTTCATTAACAAGTTACCAGAGCCCTTTGGAGCACAGAAGAACCTTCATTTCTTTACTCCATATGGTATAGTTATCTCTATTGAGAGAAGTAATATGATAGAAATAGTTTTCAGAAGCTATATAGATAGGTGGAGATGAAAAGTGAGAAAAAATGTGACAAGTCAAGAAATATAGAGTCTTATGAGTGACAATTTCTCAGTTCAAAAGTGAACCAGGGACAGAATAATGGAGCATAGTTAAAGCATAGGGCTAATAATCTATTAGACAGCTATTATAGGCAATTAGAGTCTAGTAGAAGAAAATATATTAGAATAGCTGCAATAGAGCAAATATAAAGTATTATCTGGAGTCCAGTGGAAGAAACTGAGGAGTTCTAACACTGGACTTACAGGTTCTATAGAATACAATTCAAACAGCTATACATAAACATAATATATTGCCATAGTATGACTAAAGTATAACTTATTTATAACTTATAAGTATGCAGTTACCTTGTTCTAACATTGATTAGGTAGCTGATTACCATTTATATCACTTAACACATATCAATCACACTAATCACATACTAATGACTCTTTAATCATATCTAATAGGAAGTATAATGTAGACTTCACCTTGGACAAATACATAGACAGCTGCATCCAAATAGATCTGTTTGAAGCTCATAGACTCCAAAGTAGTGCACATTTTGTGATTCCAGTGGTTTCCACCCTGTTTAGTATCATAGAGTGACTTTTTAAGCAAACAAATTATTTTCTTTGGATATTTTTGTGCAAATCCTTCTGGCTACTCTATATAGACATCACAGTCCATATTACCATTGAGATATATATTGGAGACATCCACTAAGCAGAGATGGAGGTTATAAAGCATAGCTAAGGCCAGAATAACTTTTAGAGTAGGTAGTTATATAATAGGGGCAAGAGCTTTAAGATATTCAAAAGTTGGATGCTAAGAGAAGTCTTGAAAACTAAATAACCTTTATAATGCTCAAATGAGCCATCAGCACAATACTTCCGACCAAAAACCAATTTAGATCTGATAAATAGTTGGTTGAAAATCTATCTAGAACCAATAACAGGTTGATTTTTGGGCTAGGGCACCAGAATCCATATCTCATTGGTCTGGTAGGCCTCCAATTTGGCCAAAGCAGCCTTTGTCCACTCCAAAGCATTATCCCTATATAAGCCATTTGCAAAGGATCTAGAATAGGGTAAGTTATCTACAAAACATTGGGCCATATCTGCTTCTTCTTCATCTAAGTTATCCTCATCCCCTCCAAGGTACATAAGATTTAGTTTCCACCATTCTCAAGGTTTCTGGCAGTTTCTGTGTGATAAGTATGCCCCAATATCTATAGGAGTAACCACTCTAGGTAATTCTGTAGATGGAGTAGCTGGTGGTGGAGTTACTGGTTATTCTGCAGCAATTAGAGCCTATTCCAGCTTCTTAACATTCTAGTTATCTTACTCCCCCTGAGAGGCAGAACCTACACAATAGGTGGCTTCTTATCTTTATTTGTATCCCAAGAAAGATCTAAAGGAGTATATATTAGACAGCTGTTCTTGTTAGAACAAGGTGATTGCATACTTGTGAGTCATGATTAAGTCACACTTTGGCCACACTATGGCTATGTTTTGTGTTTATGTATTAGTATTTTGATTATATTCTATAAAACCCATAAGTCCAGTGTTAAAACTCTTCAATTTCTTCTACAGGACTTTAGGTAATACTTTCTATTTGCTCTATTCTAGCTATTCTAATATAGTTTATTCTACTAGACTCCAGCTACCCAGAATAGCTATCTAATAGTTCTGGGTAGCTGGAGTCCAGTAAAAAAAACAGAAGAGTTCTAACACTGGCCTTGCAGATTCTATAGGATGCAATCCAAACAGTGATATATAAACACAAAACATTACCATAGTATGGTCAAAGTGTGACTTATTTATAACTTAGAAGTTTGCAATTATCTTATTCTAACACTCTCCCTTGATTATGTAACTCTCCCAACTCCTGCTAGCTCCTTCTGGATGCACCCAGTCTTATCAATGCTTATCTCACAGAAACTGGCAGAAACTCTGAGAATGGTGCAAATTAAGTCCTCACAGCTTGTAGGAGATAAAAATAATTTAGATGATAAAGAAGTGAATATAGCCCATGGTTTTGCAGCTAATTCACTCCATCCTAGGTTCTTTGCAGATGTCTTGTGCAGAGATAATGCTTTGAAGTGGAGAAAGGTTGCTTTAGCTGAATGGAAGGTCCATAAGACCAATGGAACTTGAATTCTAATGCTTTGGCCCAAAAATTAATCTATTATCAGTTTTAAATGGGTTTTTACTCAAAAGTATCATACCAATAGCTCATGTAAGTATTATAAAGGTTGTCTAGTTACTTTGGGTTTTTCTCCCAGCATTCAGAATTCAAATACCTAGAGGTTTTCACCCCTACCATAAATTTACCTACTCTAAGAGTTATTTTAGCCCTAGCTACCCTCCATAATCTTCATTACTGGTCTGTAAATATCTTCAATATATATTTCAATGGTGATATGGACTATAATGTGTATATGGAGCAGCCAGAAGGATTTGCACAGAAAAATCTGAAGAAAATAGTGTGTCTGCTCAGAAAGTTACTATATGATATTAAATAGGGTGGAAATTGCTGGAATCACAAAATGTGCAGAGCTACTAGGAAAGGGATTTGTGTGCATCTTGCTAGCCAAACATGGTTCATAGACTGGGTCTTGTGCAGTTTTTACATTAAGTTGTATTCCAGTGACCATATTGTGATTATGGAGCATTTTGACATCAAATATATTGTAGTGGGCAAGCCTGCAATGCCAGAGGGATAAGTCAAGGGGGATAGTAGTTGCTAGGTGCACAAACTCAGTAAGGGGATCTGTAACTCCATCCAGCAATG
>JBBPLJ010000298.1:0-20723 GCA_038089715.1 Veloporphyrellus conicus
CTTTTGTCTTCCACCATGAACCACGGCACGGTCGCCATCGCTGTTGTTCAACACCAGGTGATGATCATCCAAGGTGAGCGACCCATTTTCCTTGGATGTCACAAGGTGTATCGTTCCCTGACGAACCTCTCCAGCTGCACGGTCGCACAATCGCCGTGATCACTGGTTGGATGTGTACACCTACACGCCATTTGGCGAGCGCCTCTTTCTGGCGTCACCAGTTCCGCAGGCGCGCATCGCGCCCTCAGACCTCCTCACCATCTTCCCTTTCCGTACCCCTACCTCTGACATGATTGAACTTCCTGCACAAGCCTATCAAGAGTACCTCGAACTGAGTGCCAAGCATCAGCTCAAGCACGAGAATATGTGGCGTCGTTGGAATGGCAGGTTTCATTGATTGTTTGAATGTTTGAATCCCCAACTGGAGTCATAGACGCGCTGATTTCGGACGTCACTCCGGAAGTGTTCTTCATGCCACATACTATGCACGCCATGGATATGCATACCCACTGTAGCCCACTGTAGCATTAGGTTAGGATTCCTCCTATCTGTATCTTTACTTTCGTTCATGTATCGAATGGTTGCTCCTCGTTGGTCTGTATTTTTGTTGCGCTTGCCAGTGTCGTCCCACCATGAATGTCACACAATGATGACCCGTGCCTTGACGTCTACATAGGGCAGAGAATACTACAACAGCTAGGCCCTATGAGGGTATACACGACAACAATACTAAGCGGCTAAAAGATGAGAACAATTGGACAATAAATTAGGTTACTCGTCATGCAGCCGGTATAGCATTCGGATCTTTATAGACCTAAGAGGGTAAAAAGTTAGCCTAAGCATCCGAGGGCACGCAGTGTGAGTTAGAGCAAACATACCTTCAAGCTCCATATATCTGCAATCCTATCGACTCTTTGCGATTCCGATGGTACTTCGTCCACACAGCCGTCATCAGGTACATTATCTGATGACGATTGCAACTTCAACCCTTGCTCGTTTGCCAAATGCAGCAAGCAAATGAAGCAGAAGCTTGTACTGATCTCCTCCATTTTATCTTTCGGATAGGACCTTTGCAGGCTTGAGATTACTTGACTAAACTGCCGTCCCTCTTGATCAGCCACGGGTTCATCGTCAACGTCCTGTAGTGGAGTTAGCTACGCTCAGGATCGGCACCATAAGAAAGTGGACACCATTTCTTCCTCTTCTTCCTTTTGAGACATCTTGATATCCAACCCTTTCCAAATGTTTTCCTTCAGTTTTCGGACGTCGACCCGTTTCGCGCGTTTGGCATAGTTGACGAATTCGGGTCGGACACGACGAGCCATGCTTTGAGTTGCCGCTAAAAGGTCCTGCTCTCCAGCGTCCTCTGGCGCAACGCCATCGCCGTCAACATCACCTTCATACAAATCGTCAAATGCGGGACCGTCATCATCATCGTTGAAAAACTGAGTGTTGAACGGCACTGGCGCATCGCCACCTAAGACACGAATGAGAATCTCTTGTACTTTGGTTGACGTTCGAAAGCCCTACTCTCATCGCCTTCCTCTTGCGCTAGGCGGCCCGCGGCTTGATCAGCAGCGGCTTGTGCCCAGAAGTTTTCATCGACTTCGCCGTCCCCGGCTTCGTTAAAGCGGACCCTTTGTCCCCGCATTTTCAGCTTTGAAAATATAACCAGAGGTAAGTATTAGTCAGACGGAGAAATCACGATACCCACAGAAAACTTGGGTTTCAGGAACAGGGTCACGAGTTGTCTGCTAGAGAAATGCATGTCGTCTGGAAGCGTGTGTGCATCACGTTTCTCTTCCTTTACCTTCCTACCTCGCCCACCTTTCTTGGCGCTCGATTTACCCGTTCCATAATTTTGTAGAGTGATACCAGCCCCACGAGTCACGGGAGCAAAATGCTCGTTCGACAGCGTCTTGACATCTTTCTCGGATGATGACAGGAAATCAATTCTAAAGGCCTCCTTCTTCTCCCGCCGCGGCTTGGCAACGGCAGCATCGGTTGCATCCGCTGGAAACAAGTATGTTACTGACATGAAATCACGTTCACCAGAGCTCACGTTTTCGTATGGTTTTGCGCAGTTTCCAGTGTTCAGGACCAGCCCAGTTCTTCATGAGATTCTGGTCAAAGTAGCCCATAATACCACCATCGCCGTCAGCAACCGTCATGGCCATGACAAGGTCCCGTTCGGTTGGTATTCGGCGTGGATCAAACGGCACGAAAGCACCGGGGCGAAGATTCTGACCTTGTGGGGCGTCAACACCAGGAGAGCCATCGTGGCCACTTCCATCATCATCACCACCAAATGCTCCAAAATCATCGTCAACTGCTTGGTCTCCATGGAAGAAGTCCTCGGTTTCAGGAACACCGCCACCATCGACGTCCATTGGATTATTTGAGCCAAATGCGTCAAACCCTATTCCATTCCCGTCGTCATCTCCCTCTTCAACACGGGTATCGTCACGATAGAGAGTAGTGTCATCGAATGTTATGTTATCGTGAGTAAACGAAAATTCTGCCAAGGAATATGCAATGGCTTTGTCTTCCAGATTCTCTGTGTCAGGGAAAAATTGGCCTATTGCTTTCATTTTAGAGCGAGACTCGAAGATTTCGGATCAAACACCAACTTCTTAGATAGCTCAGATCAACGTCCTCTTCTGGCTCGAGTATTGGTTCCTCTTCTTCCACCACTTTAGCCATGGAATCGCTCGCGTCGAAAACAATGCGCAGACCACCATCAGCCCCTAGGCCTATTCCAAGGTGATTCATAAGAAGCCCATGCGCACCACCCTCGTCGAAATCAGCGCAAGTCTTTCTGAACAGGGGGTCGACACGAAATTCAAGGTCCAGTTTTTTGCTCCGAAGTTGACTGGCATCCTTGGCAAGAGTGGAATCAGGGCGATGGTTTTTTTTCTTCTTCCTCGGCTGGGAGGCATCTTGGCCATCAGGATTGTCAGAGGCGGCATCGTCCTCTTCCTGGTCTGCTATTTTCTCGTTAGCAAGGTTGCTGAGCAGCTTGCCAGTCTCGGTGCCGACGCTATCCACACGACTCGTCCAAATTTTAACACAACCGTCAAGCGTACATGAAGCACGCTGAAAGTTGATCGAGTTGTCTGCGTTATTTCGGAGGAGGGACATGTCGTGGAAGTAGTCAATGAGGGCGAAATTCCATGAGTTCGCCGCATTTATTTTCTGGACGAGAGTGAGCAAGCAAATGTAGCTGACGACGCATCCACATACATTGTCTGTAGCCATCTTCATCCACTCTTCGAAATTCGAGTTCATGACATCCAGCGGCACGTTTATAACTGGGGGAGGGAGTGCAGAATTGAGTTGCTGTTGCTGCTGTTTCTGCTTTGCGAGTGCAGCTCGCGAGCCCTCTCCAGTGTCCATTCGATCGCCGGAAGGACCTGGGTCTGCGTTCTCAATGGAAGCTTGCTTCGTACTCTTCCGCCTCCGCCGTTTCTCGGCCGCATCGTCATTGATGTTGACTGTTCTCAATGGGGTGCGTCTAGAATCTGATGTGGAACTGGCATCAAGGTCGAGTCCATTGACATCGCTGATTCGCTTCTTGCTGCCCCGCCGATGACTTGGTCTGGGAGTGTCCGGTTCTGTGTCGTCGCTGTCGTTTTCAGCGATGCGGATGTGTTTCGATGGGGCCATGGTCGCCGTGTTCACTGTTCAACAAAGAGTCGAGATTGCCATTGCCAGCGCACGTGACTGACGCGCGATCAAACGCGTTAGGTCACACGTCACGCGTCACGCCTACTTGGTCCAAAGTATGTATCGTCAACGTCCGAGTAGCTTCAGCCGAGCCTCCGCTGCACGAGCCCTTCGCTCTCGCTCCACCTTTGCTCTCATTTCCGGTGTCAGTCCCACAATTCCATCTGCAGCCCCAGACAACCCCCCGAGTTTCTGTGGTCCCCCTGGTGCTTCCCCCTTCGCCTTTGGGGGCACTTCGACGGGCACCACCCCTTCCACGCTCTTCTCTCGTCCCCGATCTCGCGCCTCTCTCTCACGCATTTTCTCCCTCAAACCTTTCCTCCTCTGTTTCTTCTTATCGTCCCTCTCCTCTTCCTTCTCCTTGCTCAGCGCACTCGGTACGTGTGCAACGCCAAACCAGTCCCACCAAGCAGGATGGTCCGCTGCACAGCGTCGAAATACGTCGCGCACCGCACGGGATCGCGCCAGGTCGTATGCCGTACGCTGAGACCCAACAGGAGGCGCCTCAGCGTCAGATGCATCCGATTCAATCCCACCTTCTTTTGCCCACGCAAATGAAACAGGCGTCGTTGGATCTGCGTGTAAGTCATATAGCAACCACTGCACAACTGCCTCGTGTCCGGCTTGCGCTGCAACCTGTAGAAGTGACGTCCTCCTGTCCCCTGTCCATTCCGGGATCGGCGCATCAATGCCGCCAATGTCTTGGCTTTCACGTTCCCAAAACCCCTTCAGAGGTTCGAGACGACCTTTGGAAACCATGTCAAGTAATCGACTCCATTTTTCACGATAAAGCTCCTCTTCTTTGGTCAGACGGGTAGGTTTGGCTTTCTCGGATTTTTCAGCGGCAGGTTGCGTTGGACGAGGTTTTGGCTTTGGAAGTGAAGCAAGGTAGGACTCATGCTGAGCTCGAAGTTCTTCCTCTGTGAAGCGAGTGATTTTGACTTGGACTAGTTCTTGAAGGCATCGGGCAAGTTCCGCTTGAGTCTGGGTCATGTGGCGTGGATTAATGATTTCCTTAGGAAAATCAACGAAAACATACAGGTCGACGTGTTGGAAACGGGAAGTGCCGTAGTCTATCATCCCCTTTACTGATTACGCACCCTTCATAGTCGAGGAAAGTGCGGCGATTGGATACACTAGCTCGGATGAAGATGCGTTCGCACTCGTGGATATCTTCCGCCCAGTCTTGAAGCAGATTGCGGATATCCTGTCAAAGTTCTATACAGCGAAACCGACGTAATGTAGTCATTTCACTCACCTCGGAGAGCGCCTGCTCTCCATATCGACGTAGCATCGCGCCAGCACTGATTGCGCCTCCCTTTGCATTGTCGTTAGTTGATTGTGATCCCCCCTGCTTTCTACGAGCTAGGTTTCTAATCAGACGTCTGTCAACGTCAAGAGAACAGTGACTTACTTGTATAGCGATGGAATGCTTTGTGTTTCAAGACCTCGGTCTCTAGCTTTGGCTTTGGGGGTTTCCTCTTCCATGTCTGCACCTCTTCTTGCTCATCGGCGACACGGCCAACTCTCACTATGGCTCCCGCAAAATGACCACCGGCTACCATGAACATAGCCCATTTCCTCCCGCCTTCGACAATGGCTTGCATTTCCTTGAGTTCCGATATATACGCAGATGGCGGAGTGTCTAGAGGAAACAGCATTCTATAGACTCCGATTTGGGTTGATGGTGGGGAGTGGAACCAAGTGATGGCTGTTATCGGAGCTTTGGGAGTGCCCTCCTCGGGTACGTCAGATAGGGAAGAGTGGTTGATTTTGCCAAGGAGTGCGTTGACGGTATCTGATTCGTCCGAGGTCTCATCGTCCGAGGAAGCAGAACCTGAGAGAGAATCCTCCAGACCTGTCATAGCATCGTTAGCTATTCAGTCACGATGGATGCGGGGATGCGCACCGCCGACGAGTTGAGCGAATGCAGACTCTGTGACAGGACTCCCGCCAGTAAGACGTATCTTGACATTATAGCGATGCCAATCGGTGCGAAAGTGTGCGCGTTGGTCATCTACATCTGCAAAGGTGGCCCCGAGGCATATATTGCAGCCTTTTGCATTCGAGGGAGGTGCTGCCTGTGGCGGCGGAGGTGAAGGTTCACGAAGTGGTGCTTGACCGATCAGGGACTTGGGGGTGAGGGTGTCGATCAACTGTGGTGGCAGCGAAAATACGTTGTACTTGTGGGCCATCTTTGCGACGCTGGATCGAAGTAAGAGTCAAGATGACTCCTAGCCAGACGCGTCGTACATCTTTGCACCGCCACATCTAATCGAACTCAAAGCATCCAACCGAGCAGTGGCGAGCGAATCCTGGTTCAACACAACCACCATGGTCGCCTCAGAATTTACTGGTCGTACCAAGTTGGTGCTCTTTGATGTCGATGATACCCTCACACCCCCCAGGTATGTCCATCTTCGCGATGCCCCGAACCTCGTGAATAACCAGCTTTCAGACGGAAAGTCTCTCCGGAGATGGTCAAATTCCTTAGCGATCTCAGACAGAAAGTGGCCATTGGATTTGTCGGAGGTTCTGATTTTGCAAAAATCAGCGATCAACTCACCGTGGACGGCAGGAACGGTTCGCGCAGCTCTCCAACCATCGCCCTGCGAAATTGCTGACGTCCTAGTGTCAGTACTCGAAGACTTTGACTTTGGGTTCGCAGAGAACGGATTGACCGCATTTCGTCTCGGGAAGTCTCTGGAAACGCAGTCGTTCATCAATTTCATTGGAGAGGAAAAGTATAAGAAACTCGTCAATTTCATACTTCGCTACTTGTCTGAAATAGACATTCCAATCAAGCGGTTTGTAACCTGATATCTCACTCATTGTTTCGTTCCCTTCATTGAGTTTCTTCTCAGGGGCACATTCGTCGAGTTTCGCAACGGGATGATAAACGTCAGCCCAATGGGTAGGAATGCAACGTATGTCTTGCTCACCGTTCCTGTCACCCATGCCCAAGCTGTCCCTTCAATAGCAAACAAGAGCGTGACGCGTTTGAAGAACACGACAAGGTCAATCAGCTAACATGTGCCACAACGACAGGACTAACATGCGTAATAGAAACACAAGGTCCGCGCCGCGTTCATCGAGAAGCTTCGCGAGCAATGTCGTCCCGAAAATCTTGATCTCAAGCTGACGTTCTCCATCGGTGGCCAGATTTCCTTTGATATTTTCCCTGATGGGTGGGATAAGCGTTATTGCCTGAAATTCGTCGAGAATGAAGGGTTTGAGGAGATTCACTTCTTTGGGGACAAGACTCACGTGGTTAGTTGATGTCGATCCATTGGAGGTTTGCCAGAGTGTTGACCAACGCCGACAGGGAGGGAATGACCATGAAATCTACATGGATCCAAGGACTGTAGGACACGCTATCAAGTCGCCTGCGGACACCATTAGAGTGGGCACTGAGGTCTTCTTGGTATAGGATAGAATGATCATGTACTGTATGTATACTAAGCAAAATAGCTACGGATTGTAGGCACAGGGGCAGTCCTTCTAGAATGGAATACGACAAACACAACCACACGCGTCACTACCAAGCCCACCTTTGGAACGCGTCCAACTGACAGTGAGCAATCTCGTGGACGCCTCTCTACCCCCCGCGACACTCGAACCTTTCTGTCATGCCCACCCCAAAGGCAAACGGAGGCGCTGGGTAAGCTGTTTCGCGAGGTGATCCATTTGTCCGTGTGCTTATGCGGATGCCTGCTGGCATAGGGTCAAACCAGTGACGGCTGCTGAACCAGCAGCGAAGCGCAGAAAGCTCGCTCGCGCAGGCTCATCACAAAAAACGCAGAATTCGTCGTTCGCCGATGTGCTAGAACAGCTCAGCCAGAACGCCTCAAATGGGCAATGTATGTCTCCAAAGATAATTCTCGTCGCACTCTTTTAGTTGACCTAGTGTACTCCAGCCTCTGAAGGTGGCGCTGATGCTTGGTCACGTCCAAAGCTCAAGCCAATCAACGAAAAGGACTCCGTCAGTGCGTCTTTTCTGCTAATCTCCATCTCCTTTAGCTCAAGCCACGCCAGTATTTCAGCAGGTGGACATTGAAAATGCAACGGATCCAAGTACTGGACGCACAATGTTGCGCATGTTTGGCGTCACTGAAGTATTCCTTATCGACCGTGGTCTTTCAATTTGGCACTTAACCATGCTTTAGGCCGGGCATAGTGTCCTCGCCAATGTCATACAGTTCATGCCTTATTTCTACATCCCTGTTCCTCGCGGCTTCAACACGGCCGACTTGGATGCTTTCGTCGATGCCCTGAATGTAAGTCAGCGATTATTTTAAACACATTAAGAGATCTCACATGGCGGGTTAGCAAAGCGCAGGAGGCAACTATGTTCTCGATATTGAAATTGTCCAGAAGCGCACTATTTTGGGCTATCTGGGAGATGATTGGCTCCCATTCATGAAGCTCACAATAGTAGACCCAAAATCACTTCCCAAAGTTCGAGATAAGTCAATTTCGGACTGCCCCCTTTCTTGTGCTGACTTTTCATTCCGTACTAATTACGCGTGTTCGAACGGGGTGAAATTTCTTTTCGAGATTTTTTCGCCCTTGGACAACTTCATCCCACTTATGAGAGTAATATCCCGTATACACTCCGGTTTATGATAGACACCAAGGTCAGCTTCACTGTCATGCGAATGTCGATTCCTGAATTACCATCTATCGTTAGGTGGTAGGAATGAATTGGATCGAAATACCGGCCGGAAAATATAAGCTTATTTCTGAGGAAGCAAGCCGATCCACCTGTCAAATCGAACTTAATGTGAGGTGCGGTGGTATAGCATTTTATTGCGCTTTCCATTGTTAAATGATTCCAAAGGTGGGACGCATTCATTTCGCACGCTCCTGAGGGAGACTGGCAAAAAATTGCACCCCTACGCATACTCAGTTTCGATATTGAGTGTGCTGGACGGAAAGGCATATTTCCCGAGGCCAACGTTGATCCTATCATCCAAATTGCGAATATGGTCACTCGCCAAGGTTGTACCCGAGCTCACTCTGCCTGATGAACAAAGCTAATAAATATGTGGGACAGGCGAAACGCAGCCCTTCATCAGGAATATATTCACGCTTAACACTTGCTCACACATTGTCGGTTCTCAAGTCCTTTCATTTGATGATGAAGTAAAGCTCCTTCATGCTTGGCGGGACTTCATTGAAGAGGTGGATCCTGATGTGATTATTGGGTACAACATCGCGAATTTTGATTGGCCATACCTCATGGACAGAGCAAAACACCTGAAGGCCGTCAAGTTTTCCCATCTTGGGAGATTAAAAGGTAGGCTATTACTCCGCCGTGTTTTGTGTTGTTTCTTTCAAATGACGATTTGCTCGCAAAGGCGTAAAAGCGCAAGTGAAGGATACCCACTTCTCTTCAAAAGCCTATGGCCAACGTGATTCGAAAGAGACGGTCCTCGATGGTCGCCTTCAGCTTGACGTTCTCCAATTCATGCAGCGTGAACACAAACTACGCAGTTATACGCTCAATTCTGTCTGCGCGCAGTTTTTAGGCGAGCAAAAAGAAGACGTCCACCACTCAGTTATTACAGAATTGCAGAATGGTGGGCCCGAGTCTAGGCGGCGGTTGGCAGTTTACTGCTTGAAGGTCGTGTCATACGCTAGCGCTTGCTAACGAATTTTGTCTAACATGCACCCCCGTAGGATGCCTACCTCCCACAAAGATTGCTTGACAAATTGATGTGCTTTGTAAACTACATCGAGATGGCACGTGTGACGGGGGTTCCGTTCAACTACTTGCTGTCTCGCGGGCAGTCCATCAAAGTGCTCTCCCAACTCTTTCGCAGAGGAAACGAAGAGGGGTACATCGTGCCCGCACTAAAGGCCGAAGGTAAGTCTATAGCAGCTTAACGCGGAGTATAACCAGGCTCTAACTACAGGCCAAAAGGTGGGGATGATCAGTATGAGGGTGCGACTGTTATCGAACCGAAAAAAGGCTACTACGATACCCCTATTGCAACACTCGACTTCAGTTCCTTGTATCCCTCTATCATGATGGCTCATAACCTGTGCTACACGACACTCTTGGACAAGCCTACTATCGACCGGCTAGGGCTCGTCAAAGACGTTGATTACGTTCAGACGCCGAACAATGGTACGATACATCGCCAACATCTACCCGTCATTCTAATCACTCCGCGATGGTAGACTTCTTCGCTACAAAGACGAAACGGAAGGGGCTGTTACCAACTGTGCTGGAGGATCTCATTTCTGCGAGAAAACGCGCGAAAACTGATCTCAAGAAAGAAACCGACCCTTTCAAAAGAGCCGTATTGGACGGTCGTCAGCTGGCCCTTAAGGTACCCTTGTTTATGTTATTGATTTGGTGAGGCTGACACAGGTATAGATAAGCGCCAATTCGGTGTACGGGTTCACTGGTGCAACGATTGGGAAGTTACCATGTCTTGCCATCTCGTCTAGCGTGACTGCGTATGGTCGCCAAATGATCGAGAAAACCAAACAGGTTCGGTCTCTATACCACGAGCATTTCTCAGAATGCTCAACCCTTCATATCTATGTCAGGAAGTAGAAGCTGAATTCTCCCTATCGAATGGTCACAGTCACAATGCAGAAGTAATTTACGGCGATACAGATTCTGTCATGGTCAAATTCGGTCCTTCAGATCTCAAGACGGTTATGGAACTCGGTGGGCCCTTCATCGTAACCTCATAACCACTCTGCTAAATTAGAGGTTGGCAACGCAGGAGCTCAAGCTGCAGCCTTCGTGACAGCCAAGTTCATCAGACCGATCAATCTCGAATTTGAAAAAGTCTATTTCCCTTACTTGCTTATCAACAAAAAGCGGTATGCTGGGCTCTATTGGACGAAGGCAGAGAAATACGACAAAATGGATGCAAAAGGCATTGAGGTAGATGTCTTTCTGAAGCATCTATAAATACTTTTCTGATAAACCTCAATAGACGGTTCGAAGAGACAACTGCCGACTTGTTTCAACAGTCATCGAAACGTGCCTACACAAGATGCTTATTGATCGAGATATAAAGGGGGCGGAGGAGTATGGCATCCCATCTACTCTCGTTGGCTCTGGCTGATTGTGAACTCAGCTATACGAAACGCATGATCTCGGATCTGTTGCAAAACAAGATCGACATGTCCCAGCTTGTGATCACGAAAGCACTTGCTAAAGCAGATTACGCAGCGAAACAGGCCCACGTAGAACTTGCAGAACGAATGCGTCAACGCGACGCAGGTTCAGCACCTGCTCTTGGTGATCGTGTGGCGTATGTCATTGTCAAAGGCATCAAAGGTACGTCTCCCCAACACTTGTTGCTATGAATTCATGAATTTCTTTCTCTTCGCAGGTGCTGCTGCCTATGAGAAATCCGAAGATCCGCTCTACGTGCTCGAGAATAATATTCCGATCGATACCAAGTATTATCTCGAGAATCAACTCTCGAAACCTCTCATGAGGATTTTTGAACCTATCCTTGGTGAAAAGGCAAATTTATTGTGTACGTTTCAATTTCCAGTGTCATTTGCGCAGTTCTGGATATCTCTCAGTGTCTGGCGATCATACGCGTTCGATTGCGATCGCAACTCCCACTGTCGGAGGGCTCATGAAATTCGCGGTCAAAACGGTCACTTGTCTTGGATGCAAGACGGCTCTACGGCCAAACAACAGCGTACCCAGTTAGTATATGTCTCTTACCCCCACGATTTGACGTCTCACGGACCGGTTAAGACGGCGCTGTTTGCAACAACTGCCGCCCACGGATCCACGAGTTCTATCACAAACAAGTGAACGCCACCTCACAAATGCAGGTCCGGTTCTCGCGACTCTGGACCCAATGCCAGCGATGTCAAGGATCCTTACATCAGGTACTATCTCCTTCGAAAGGCTTTATGAGGTCGACTTATTTCGTGATCAAGGATGTTTTGTGTACGAGCAAAGACTGTCCAATCTTTTACATGAGGAAGAAAGCTCAGAAAGATGTTGAAGATGCATCTGCAGTTCTGGAACGGTTTGACGAAGAACTCTGGTGACATCTTGTATATTGCATTGGGACAGGTACATTGTACTCATGGTTCCCTTGGTCCTTTGTGGCTCAAGGATAGTGTTCCACAATGGATGCGGTTCTGGTTTCAGACTGTCTATCATACACCCCTCGTGTCCCAGACGCCTTGAACGGCAGGTTACCGAGGTGATGATAAAATGCCACTGACATGACGAATCGGAACGCGACAATGAAGCCACTAATCGTGAAACACTGGTCACCTAATCCATTTGTACTATCTAGCAAGTGACAAAGCAAGATCAAATTGCAGTCTGGACACGTCAGTCGCAGGTGCCTGATACGAGGCCTTATCTGCCAGTGGACATTGTTAGAGAGCAATCCGGATTTCAGGCATCCAATTACAATTTACCCTCTCTTTGCCTTCTCTTTCCATCAAACTTCTTTCTATATGATGTGGAGTGTCAGATTACATACAGTACTAACAGTATAATATGATTGACAATAAAGTTTTGGTCAAATCACAAGGTTGGTAACCAAACCATTGATTTTCCCCAATAACTACTCTTTCCCTGGAATACAAGATCTTGTGATGCTATGAACTGAAACAAAACCTTTTTATACCTTGTTCCATGCCATGAAGATATGTACATATGCTCATGACATATGTTGTGAAAGTCTTCTGGTACTGTACCACTGATTATGTAAGCTATTGATCATTGCTGCTAGTTGTTTGTATTTACATATATGTATTTTACTAATACTAATTTTGGTTATCCATTACAGCACTAGTTTTTTATGCTTTCATCTCTATGTATCACCAACAATTGATATGTCAGAAATTGTCCTGTCAAAAGAACAAATTGTTCACTTTGCACACCATGTCATCCAACCAATGCAGTGTGAATGGGACAATTGTTCCATCACACTCAATTGCTGGGATACCTTAGCAAAGGTAACTGTATTTCTTGTTTTATTTTGTTTCTGTGGGTTGCTGGCACCAGACTCTTCAGAGATGCAGCACTTGTTTGATGAAGTGACTGCCAAGTGTCTTGCAGAAAGATTACCTGGGAGCTCTTGGAGGATGTACAACTGCATTTTCACCTCTGAAATTTCATCAATAGTCTCTAACTTGCATGATTTCATTCCCAGCATCTTCTTCGACACTGCTGTCGCGTCGTACAACGCGTAAGTGGGAATTTTGCACCCATATTCTTCGACGCTTAGTAACCTTGCTTTGGTACCGCAGGATGGAACTTATCATTGTTCTTATTCTCGTTGCGCTGGCCGAATTCACACATCCTTGAGTGCGCTGAAGACTCATGTCGAACTAAGTCACCTATCGAGAGTAACATTACGGTGTCCGGCGCAGGGTATGTGGAAGTTGCCACATTTGCTTGTTGCTGCTCAGGTTTATCTCAAGGTTGCAATGAGGCGTTCATCCGCACGCAGCAACTTCAAAACCATTTTGATAATGTACACTGTGAACTACTCGATAAGCGCATAGTACCAGTAGGCGCTTTAGCGCCACTCGCCATCCTCGCAACCGCGTACCCTCTTCGACCGCCTCCACCACTCCCCGTCCATAAAATTCGGGTGGACTTGATGTTGGCATCCATCTCAATACCGCCTATCCATCCAGGGGGTAGCCAAAGCGCGTCCCAAAGTCTGTCGCGCAAGTGGAGCCGGTTGGACATGCAGGATGAAGAGGGCGAGGACAATCCCATTGCATTCGACAACCTCTCCTCCCTCCAACCAGACGACATCGCTGATCCCAAGGTCGTCGACGTCGAGGTACGGGAAAAACTGCCACTTGCTAGGCAGCCACTCTTGTCCCGTCCTCAACCGGGGATTTATCCACCCGTACGATGCGACGAGCCCGAACAGAGCATCTTATATCCTGCGTTTGTACGCATGGTTGATGATTTGGTCGCAGCTGGGAAGCTTCCGGGCACAAAGAAGTGAGGATGTATTGGCGTGCCTCTGACTTTCTGTTATTTTAATCACGCTGATACTGTACCTCGCATGGGCGGCTAACTGCACTGTGGCCATTCGTCACGTTCATCGTACATTACACCAGCTCTATACCATGAACAAGTGACACTGGCTATAGGCTCTAACCTACGTTCGAGCACTGTAGAAAGGTTGCCAGTAATGAATGTGCATAATAGTGCATGTGATTCGCGGTACCCAATGTGTACGAGAGTACTAGGGAGACTTGCAACATACATCACATAAGGTATCATAATAGTAATCCAGGTCGTAATTTTGTGCCTTTTTATGCAGCATTGCCTTCGGCGAAAGTAAGCAAGTCTGAGTCGCCCTGGTCGGTGACAGTCATCACACTGGTCGCTCGTCAGATGGATACTAACACAGGAGGTATACGGCCGACTTACCCGACGCGGAATAGTTTACCGGCAGCAGTGCCGAGAGCGACGTTGGTGCCAGCAAAATGATGTACAGTTGTCTTCGACAACATGGCATAGTACTCAATTTCCGACTTGCGGAGAGGTGGGCAGTTGCCAGCGATCAAGACAAGCTTTGCTACGATTGCAAAACACAGAAAAACGAACAAAAAAGACGGTCATTAGTCCAAGGGACCTTCTCAGCCTCACGCTCCAGTCCCCGTGAGTTTATCAACTGAAAACACTCACCCTTGCCACTGCGCATTTGCTTCAACGCGGACTTGTACCCCAATGTGTACTTGCCCGACTTCACGACGAGAGCGAGACGAGACGCGATGGACTCGGTCGACTTGGCAGCTTTGGATTTCTTGGTAGGTGCCATCGAGTATGACTTGCGGTGGTGAAGTGGCGAGGTGTCTTGAGGATGGCGTTTTGAAAGTTGTTGCCAATAGAGTTCTATGCTGAGGGTGCCGATGAAGAAACTATACAGTTTCGGCAAACTCCGCATTAGATAGAAACCCCCTGTCGAGGAATCCATTCAAGCAAGTTACAACAACGCAGATGACATTTCTATGATAGCACGCGGGCCCTTCTCGTCGTAATCCAATTTGGACACAAAACTCTTTCCTTGCGCATCGTTGAAAGAGATCTAGTTGATAAACGTCAGTATAGCGTAGAAACAATCGATAGTTTCGCATTGACCTTGGCAACGATGCTAGTTCCCAAGAAGGCTGCAAGCCCATCTCCCTTTTCTCGATACTCGGCAAAATATTCAGGGACGGTGATGACGCGGATTGACCGCGGTTGAACTTCGTTATGCTGGTCTGGATTACCAAGAATGAACGATGATAAACGTGACTGTAATGCAGTACCAATCCCTGTCCAGCACGCGTTCAGTATGAGTGGAGGAATAAAGCAGAGAACGCACCCTTGACGCGGCTTGCTAGGTCTCCAGTGACAAAGAGTCCTTGCCAAATGTACTGTCGCTGATTAACTTCAGTCTGGCCGAGTGAAAACCCAACAGTATCCTGTAACGAGAGCGGTTCGTCCTCAGGCCGCATCTCGCCTTTGTGAGGCAACGAATAAAGAGACGAAGGGTCGAAAAGTGGCTCGCAGAACCGATGTCGTTCCTTTCCCAAGGTTATTGAGTGGTCGCGGAACTGAACTGTGATGAGGTCAAGAGCCTCGATTTCTTTTGCGCGTGCTTGTTCAGCGGCGGACGCCTTTGCAGTCGCTTTCTTCTTTGTCCCAGCCTCAATTACAGCCTTTTCTTTTCCTGCAACTAGGACAGCGGCAATATCTGTGACCCCCTCATCCTCCAGTACTTCTGCAATTTGGCCGTCTGATGGAACGCGAACGTGGCCTTCGGACCAGATGTATTTGACAAAATCAAGGAGAAATGCTTGTATGACTTGGGGATCCTTTGAGGAGTCGGAAGGAGAGGCGGCAGCCATGACAGATTGGTTTGAACGCAGAAGGTTGGCAAGGTACCTTTCGCAGTCGCCTATGCCGAGGGGAGTCGAGGTCCGCGCAGAGTGCACGATAAAACCATCATATATAGGTGATATATCCGTTTTCTCATATCCTATGTCGACGACAACGCCGTTCAGTTGCCCAGTTGCGTATATCTGTGTCATGGGCCGTTCAACGATCGCAAAACTGGCCACATTGAAACGCTCAAAGAAGATTAGACATAGTCGCTCCTGGGAACTACGGGATAGCCCCGGCATAATAGAAAGCATGATTGGAGATTCATTTTGAGTACGTTTTATTTGAAGTCGGTTGAAAATGACGTGTTTCCTGCGTGGTTCGGTGTGAAGATACATGCAGCGTTGACAGGCACATCAGAGTGCATACCAGATGGCCTCAGCTTGAATCCAATCCCGGACGTCACCATCTGCGAATGGCCACGATACAAGGATATCCTGGCCAGCTTCGAGTGCTTCGTCGAGTTGGGCACCGACAAGATAGTCGTTCACCTTTGCGGTGGTACTTGTGTGGAAGGGTAGGGAGGAAAGGCTGGTTGATGACGCTGGCGGACGCCAGAAACCACCAGCCTCTCCGGTGCTAGCCTGTTTCCCATTTGTGGCGGAACTGGACGAAGGTTCTCCCGTTGTCTGTCTCAAACCGACGCGTGCAGCTATTTCCTGGGTACATCTGCCTTGTCAGTGCCGACCGGCAGCCAGTCGAGTGTGACAGACCACTGTTGGAGTCTTCAAAAGTTCATGTATACCGAGGCCAGCTCTGACGACTGTTCTGCCCGTTTCTATGATGAGTATTGATGAGTCACGGAAGCTGCTCATGGCCAGCGGAACGAGCGATAGCTGTACACGTCCCGTTTTGGACGTGTGGCTGGTGTTATGGGTCACCTCCAAGAATCACACAGAATTCGGTTCAACAAATGGCCTGATAAACACTTCAATTTCGCTTCCACCACCTTCTCTGGAGCCACTCATGTCTGCCAGCCAGCTCGAAAAACTGTACTCTCCTCTCGATATCCCAGACTCCGGCGAGAAGCCCTTTACCGACTATTCTCGATGGAGGTTGCTCGTGAACGATGGCGGTCGTCACACCTGGCGCTATCAGAAGACAGACGAAGAGTCCGAAAGGTGGCCTCAAAACTACGTGGACAAGTACTGGTTAGGTATGCCTCTTGTAAGTTTCCGTCCGTGCCTTGTACCTGCGTGAACTGCAAAAGTTCTCCATAGAACCTTCCCGCCCTTCCGAAAGCAAATACACCGCTTGAAGCTGCTCGGAATGGTTATACCTTTTACAAGCATCTCCAGTCGCATGATGGTCACTGGGCTGGTGAGTATGGCGGCCCGATGTTTTTGTACCCTGGCCTTGTCATTGGCTCCTATGCTGCTGGTATGGGATTCCAAGAGGAAGAGCGCCTCGAGATGATTCGTTACCTTATGAATCGGGCGCATCCTGAAGACGGAGGTTGGGGTTTGTGAGCATATGGTCCCATGTCAGGTGAACACCGCGTAATACTCTCCTTTAGGCATATCGAAGGGCACACCACCGCGTTCGGAACTGCCCTCAACTATACAGCCTTGCGAATCCTCGGCATGAGTGCTGAACATCCTGTTGCTGTTAAAGCAAGGGCAACCCTTCACCGGCTGGGTAGGTCGCTCATGCCAGGTGCCTATGACGCAGTGCTGACCCGGTCACCCAGGGGGAGCAACGGGTGTCCCTTCTTGGGGAAAGTTTTGGTTGGCAATTCTCAATGTCTACGATTGGGAAGGATTCAATCCTGTCCCTCCCGAGCTTTGGTAACTTCAATGCCCCAAGTACTTTATTGCACCGGGTTGATTGCTTCTAGGCTTTTCCCGGACTGGGTTCCGTTCCACCCGCACAAATGGTGGATCCATACTCGTAATGTCTACATACCCATGAGTTATCTCTATGGCATTCGCTTTCAGATGCCAGAAAATGACTTGATCCGTTCCCTTCGTGAGGTATGCATCCACGATTTTCGTCAGGTTCTCACATTCAATATCTTCATATTCAGGAACTATACACGACCGATTACCACCGCATATATTGGCCGGCGCAGCGTAACAATGTCGCAGCTGTCGATCTCTACTCGCCTCATACTGCAGTTCTTGATGCGATGAATGCCGTACTGTCTGTCTACGAAGGCTGTGCCATCCCTGCCGTCCGTAAGGCTGCGTTGGAGCGCACCTACAAGCTCATCGTATACGAGGACGAAAATACGGAATACCAAACCCTTGGTCCTGTTTCCAAGATGATGAACCTGCTGTGTCGCTTCGTGGTTGAAGGCCCCGATACAGAAGTATATCGCCAACACGCCATCAAGCGTGCCGATTTCATGTGGATTAGCTCGGAAGGTATGATGATGTGTGGGACGAACGGCAGTCAACTATGGGATATCGGATTCATCACGCAAGCACTTGTCGAGACGGGCCTCGCGAAAGAGCTGGAAAACAAGGAAAGCTTGAAAATGGCCTTGGGCTGGTTGGATATCTGTCAAATTCAAGAGAACCCGAAGCATTACAAGGTTGCATATCGTCACCGAACCAAGGGAGCATGGCCGTTCAGTACGAAAGAACAAGGGTATACCGTCAGTGACTGCACGGGTGAGGGTCTTAAATCGGTGTTGTATCTCCAGAACCAGGTGGAGTAAGTACATTTGATGGTTAGAAATGACTCACCTGCTCAGTATTACTCTCAGAGGAACGGAGAAAGTCATATCAGATAGTCGGTTGTTCGATGCTGTCGACACGCTGCTCTCGATGCAGAATGACGACGGCGGTTACGCAAGCTATGAACTTGTGAGAGGACCGAGATGGTTGGAGTGGCTCAATGCCGCGGAGGTGTTTGGTACGGTGTGCTAGTCATCTCTCGTCAAAGTGATCTTAACTTTCTACAGGTAATATCATGACTGAATACTGTTACCCAGAATGCACGACTTCCGTGATAACGTCGTTATCCATTTTCAGAAAACATTATCCGAACTACCGCGCAGCAGAAATTGGGTAGGTATCACCTATTTCACTCGCAGAGTAGTCTTCATTAACATTGTTAGACGGACGATTACGAAGGCGATCAAATGGCTCCACGAGGTGCAGAAACCGGAAGGTGTTTGGTTCGGATCATGGGGTATCTGTTTCACCTATGCGACCCAATTTGCATTGGAAAGTTTAGCACTTGGTGGAGAGTTCTACGCGAACAGTCCTGCTGTCCGACGGGCGTGCGATTTCCTGACTTCAAAACAGCGAGAAGACGGAGGTTGGGGGGAAAGTTACAAGGTTCGGTATATCTATACTCTTAATGTTTGATTGATGCTGACGTATACTTGCCTTCTGTCAATTTGTAGAGCTGCGAGGTCAGTTACTGGGTTGAACACGAAAACACTCAGGTTGTGCAGACCTGCTGGGCAGCCATGGCTCTTATGTACGCCAAGTACCCCCATGCAGAGCCCATTGAAAAGGCAGTCAGATTGGTCATGTCGCGACAGCTTCCGGTGAGACAATGACATTAAATCGTACTGTGAAACACATGCTGACACTCGTCTTACAGGATGGCTCGTGGCCGCAAGAAGCGATTGAAGGGGTGTTCAACAAGAACTGCATGATCTCATACCCTAACTTCAAGTTCTCCTTTACAATCTGGATGCTCGGAAGGGCGCATTACTATTTGAAGACTTTGAAGGCGCAGCAGGCTGGCAAATGAGCTGGTTAGCAAACCTGAAAGTGTAGCTTACTTTGTATTAGCGCTTGTAATGAACAAAACGTTCTTGTCCTATATACGGAATTCACCGATGTACTCACGTCTGCCTCGTCCGAGCATCTCCGATCTTTAAAGACATGCTCTGACAAGCCCGAGGTATACATCTTCCCTCCGAGTAGTCGTCCGATCCCACGTCGAGCTCACTCCCAGCCATGGCCGCAACGCTGACAGTCTCTCGGGTGGCATTTCTTGCTTCTGATGTCATCCTTCATACATACGCGTCTGGCCCGTTCACCGAGTCCTATAAGAACACATCCTCTCATCGACCAAATGTCCAGTCCATCCCCGCAGGCGGTGATCCGGGCGTGTCAATACTCCGGGTTGCATCTGGCGCATCGCTCACTTCCTTCGTTTCTTCCGTCACCTCCCAAACAGCTCTTCGTCTCGTACTCCTTGCTGCAGAGCTCTCCGCCCTCCCCCTCGTCCTCCACCTTGCAATCAAGGACGACTTATCTGACGTCCTACTACTCCAGTCTGCATTCCCCTTCTTCGTGATTTCCTACACGCCTCAACAGGCTCATGATAACGCCCTTCTTACTTCTCGGCTTGCCCGCACAGAGAAAAAGGCAGTCGTACACGTATTCTATGAACTGGCAGATAGCCCAGTCTCAGAGATCAACGAAGAGGATGTTCAACCATTCCTGCTTTCCGAAACGGTCTCGCTCGCATTGAATGGGATTGATCCCATTTCGGCTCTATACCAACTTTATGAATCTGCTGCCCTGTCCACGTCGTCTCGCTGTCATCGCCCCTGTCTCCCTTTGACGATCCATGGTGCCGAGCATCCAAGCACTGTCGTGTTCATTCTTGGAAATATTCCTAGCATTCCAGAGTTCGACGGTGTATCGTTCGTTGTCGTGGGGTTGCTTGCTCCTCTCTCTCCTTCCCATATCTTGGGCGTTATCCCACCCTCAGCTTCTCGTGTGCTGGTACTCGAGCAGCTCCATCGTTCAAACACAAAGTGGACGCCTCTCTATCTAGACATTGTCGACGCACTACAGGAGCGCCAGGCTCACCCACAGGTATCCGTTCAGAGCACTTGGTTCACTGATGTCGAGCAAGTCAGTCAGCCCAATTTGCTTCAACTTGTTCGAGCCACGAACGGCGCTCCCCTCTCATCCCCACTCCATCTCCAAAACGCGACAGTTTCTTCGTCTCTCCCTTCAGCACCACATGTACCAAAACATGAGTCATCGTACACCAAGATTCTGTCTCACGTATTTGGCTCGCGATTGGAAATCGCAAATTCTCCCGAACTGGTACCTAAGCAAGGCGACATAGCTACCAGCCCCGAGTATGCACTGGGTCGGATCAGAGGCCAGTT
>JBBPLJ010000301.1:0-26824 GCA_038089715.1 Veloporphyrellus conicus
ATAAAATATTCATTCAATTATTTTTTTATCCAGATGTAAAATTATCTAAGCAAATGCAAGCAAAATGGAGTCAAAATATAATTAATAATTTATTAAATAAGTTAGAGTTTAAGTCAAAAAAAGAAATTACAAGTTTATTTAAATCAACTTATTTTAATTCTAAACAAAAAATTATCAAATTATTCAATAAATTAAATTTTAGTGCTCAAAAGGAAGTTATAAGAAATTTCACTATGCCATCAAAACAAACTAAAAAAATAATTGAAATAATTCTAAAAAGAAATGAATCCTTAAAAATGTCAGATAGTGACGCTCAAAAAAGAATTAAAAGATTATTTAATAATGCATTTATTAATTATAATAAACCTATTCACTATTCTGAAGATAATCCTAATATCAATAAATTAAAAAATAATTCTATGTTTTTAAATATTTATAATCTTAAATTAAAAGTTTTAACTCAATTATTAAGTAAAATATACAATAAACCTGTACAATTAGAATTAATTAGATTACATTATCCTTTCTATGACCCTAATATTATTGTTAATTTATTATCTTATTTCGCTGAAAATTTAAAAATTAGAAGATTATTAGGTAAAATTTATAAATCTGCATTAATTACTAAACCTACTGCTAATATACAAAGAAAAAGATTCTCTGTTATCCCTGGATATTTAACTGGATTAACTATAAAATTTGCAGGTAGATTCCCAACACAAAAAATAGTACCTAGAAAAACAGTAAAAACTGAGAAAATAGGGAGTTTAGCAAGAAAAAAAGCAGTATTGGTTGAAACTGCAAGATTTTCAAATAAAAATAGAAGAGGATCATTTACTATATCTGTATCTACAGGATTACACTTAAACAATTTCTTAAAATAATTTCTTAACTTTGTTCGCAATTATTAGCGATTAATTACTTATATTTACTTGTAAGTACGTGAATATTTAATATATTTACGATTTTTGAATCTTGTTCTTAAGGAACTCTGCCTTTATTTTAATTAAGGTCACTAATTCAAGGTAAAACCTACAGTATTCAGCCTTTAGTTGTAGTATTTTTATATTACGAACGGTAAAACGTAGGCAAAACAGAAATAAATTTATATATGAAAAATTTTTTATTAAATATTTTAGCTTTTGGTGCTATTCTTTCTAGTTTATTAGTTATAACTTCTACTAATCCTGTATTAGCTGTTGTATTCTTAATCTCAGTTTTCTTTAATATTGCTGGTTACTTAATTTTATTAGGTGTGGAATTCATAGGTATCTCATATATCTTATTATATGTAGGTGCTATAACAGTATTATTCTTATTCGTAATAATGATGATTAATATTAAATTAACTGATATTTTAGAAACAGGATCTCAATATACACAAAATTTTCCATTAGCATTAGCTATAGGTTCTTTATTTATTTATATAATATTCACTGTATTACCTTTCCAATTTAATAATGTCTCGTTCTTTGATTTTACTAATATTCTTAATAGTTTATTCTTAACAGTTAATAATTCAACTTTAGTAGGTGTATTTTCTACATTTAACCCTTCTATTGCTGATATTTCTATTACTAACTTCACACAAATTGAAGCTATAGGACATAATTTATATACATATGGTGCAGCTTTATTATTAATCTGTAGTGTATTATTATTATTAGCTATGGTAGCTACTATCTTTATTTCAAGAAAATCTAGATTCTAATATTTAAATCCCTCCAATTAATTAGAATTAATATTAAAAGTAATAATAAAATTATTATGAAAAAGGGTATATAAGGTTTTAATGATTTTTATCAGTTTATTAACATTAATTGTGGCTATTGCCATTCCTTCTATTAGAACAAATTTGTCTCCTAATTTATTTATAAGGTTAACTGCTATAATCTTTATCTATGCCGCAGGTTTATCTTTCAATTCCTTATATGTTCAATCAATTGAATCAGGTTTAGGTATATATAGTGGTTTATTCCATGTAACTATAACTTCACAATTAATAGATATTTTTATATATATTGTAGGTGCTTTAATTTTAACGGCTTGGCCAATATTTAATAAAAATATATTAAAAAATAGTTACAAAAATAATTCTAATTTAGAATCCGAAAAATTAAGTTATGTGAATAATCCAGCAACTGAATATTCATTAATAGTTATATTTAGTAGTTTAGGATCTTCATTATTATTATCATCTTCAGATTTTATCTCAATGTACTTAAGTTTAGAATTACAATCTTTTGGAGTTTATATCTTAGCTACATTATATAGAGATTCAGAATCAGCTACTGCAGCGGGATTAAAATATTTCTTATTAGGTGGGTTATCATCTTGTGTGATACTATTAGGAGTAGCTTTAATTTACTCATATTCAGGTATTACCAATTTTGAATCTTTATATAGTTTAAGTTCTGTGTTAAGTGCTTTCACAGCTCAGGAATCTGTTTCATTAGGTATAACTTTAGGAACTATATTCATTTTCTTAGGTTTATTATTTAAAATAGCAGCAGCACCATTACATAATTGGGCTCCTGATGTTTATGATAATAGTCCAACTATAGTAACTATTTGGTTGACTATAATGCCTAAAATTGCTATAATATTCTTTCTATTAGAAATAATAAATGGATTAAATTTATCAACTTCTTTATTAGATAATATCGGATTTACTAACTATCCAACAATAGAAATTAAACATTTATTATTAATAAGTGCTTTATTATCTTTAATTATTGGAACAGTAGTTGGATTATCACAAATTAGAATAAAAAGATTATTAGCTTATAGTACTATTTCTCATATTGGATTTATTTTAATTGCTTTAGCTATAAATTCAGCAAGTTCAATAGAAGCTTTATATTTCTATATGATTCAATATAGCTTAACAAATTTAAATGTATTCTTAATCTTATTAGCATTTGGATATGTTATTAATAAAAATAATTTAATTAATAACAACTTGATTAATTCTGATATTAATTTAATATCTCAATTAAAAGGACAATTCTTCCATAATCCTATATTAAGTTTAAGTTTAAGTATTTGTTTATTCTCAATGGCTGGTGTACCACCTTTAATAGGATTCTTCTCTAAGTATTATGTTTTATATTCTGCTATAGATAGTCAATACTACTTAATGGCAATAGTTGCAATATTAACTAGTGTAATAAGTGCATCATATTACATAAAAATAATAAGAGTATTACATTCAGAAGAAACAAGTATAAAATCAAATATTTCAGAAAGTAATGAATTAGTATTAAATAATTTCCATAGTTTCTTAATATCTAGTTTAACATTAGGGATATTGTTATTCTTAATTAAACCTACAATAATTTTAAATAGTGTACAGTTACTATCAATAATATTATTTGATTAATATATCATGAATAATATAATGACATTATTTATAGTTGTTCCAGTTTTAGCTGTTGTTTTATTAGCTTTAAATTTAATATTTGCACCTAAAAATGCTTATGAAGCTAAAGCATCTGCTTATGAATGTGGTTTCTTAGCTATTGAAGGACAAACTAGATCTACTTTCCAAATTCATTTCTACATTGTGGCTATGTTATTCTTAGTTTTTGATTTAGAAATTTTATTATTATTCCCTTTAGGTGTAACTTTATATCAAGTAAGTACTTATGGATTTGTTATTGGTTTAATCTTCTTCTTTGTATTAACTATTGGATTCATATTAGAAATTGGATCTGGTGCTATATCTTTAACTAATACTCACGAATAATTTATAATATCCCCTCCTATTTTTAAAACTTTAAGAAAATGAATTAGTATTCTCAAATTCTAATACTCTAAACCTAAATTAAAAGAAGTTTATATATTAATTTTGAAGGAGAGGTGATCCGATTGGTAATGGTGGTTCTCTGTAAAAGAATTGGTCTTTGACCACATTAGGTTCGATTCCTAAACTCTTCAAATAATTAAAACCTTAAGACTGTAGCATAATTGGTTAATGCAGTTCGCTCATAATGGATATTATAAGGGTTCAATTCCCTTCGGTCTTACTAAAAGGGTACTTGGTCGAGTCTGGTTTATGGCGCTCGTCTTGAAAACGAGTACTCCAAAAGAGTCGTCGGTTCAAATCCGACAGTGCCCGTAATTGAAATATTATTCATATTCAATCTTTAAAAGAGATATAAAATATTGTGGAAAACAAATATAATAAAACAATTGTTGAATTTATAGTAAGAATTTAATTTTGGTTCCGATTGAACGTTATTCAGTAGTTTTAAGACATGCAAATCGTTATTTCTGAAATCAAAGAAATAAGGTGTAGAGGTGAGTATAGTAAATAAGATACCCTATAAGTCTTCATAAATAGGAGATAATTTAATCAGAAAAGAAAATGAATTAGTCTTACAAAATTTACGAGTATTTTCGTATTATATTAGGATTTATTCTAATATAATTATTACTAATATTATTATTTTTATAATTGTTAATATTCGACTAATTAAGCATATTAATAATTTTAAATATTAAGTTAGAAATAAATGATTAAGGGAAAATTAGCTATTTTCTTCTAAAAAGGAATTTTTCTGCTTTAGGATTCTATTTACTTTGATTATGATAGTTGGTAGAGGTAATGGCCTACCAAGTCTACGATCAAAAGCCAAGTTTGATAGAACATATGGCCACATTGGGAGTGGAAATACCCCAAGTAATATAAAATTACCTGCAGTCGAGAATATTAGTCAATGCTCGCAAGAGTGAACTAGCTAACTGAAATCTAAAATTTTATTTTAAGATAAGGTAAGAGAAAATAATGATATTATCTTACTATTAGTGTCGTCTAAATTTGGTGCCAGAAGACTCGGTAAGACCTTAGACGCAAACGTTAATCGTCATAATCAGGCGTAAAGGGTGTGTAGGCGGCTTTTTATACAAATATAATTATAGCTAATAAATTATATTCCAATAAAAGCTAGAATCTAAAAGAGGGTAAGCTAAACAACATAATTAATTGGGACTGACAACTTATAATAATGTGGAGTACTAAAGGTTAAAGCTATTTATCTACTTAAGATTGACGCTGAGAAACGAAGGGGAGAATAAGAAACTTAGATTAGAGACCTAATTATCTCTCTCAGTCAACGATGAATGGTAGTTATTAAAAATAAAATATAATATTATTAGTGACGAGGTTAACACGATGACCATTCCGCCTTGTTAGTAAGACTGCAAAGTTGAAAACAAAAAAATTAGTCGGTCTTGAAGCAAACGAAGTGAAGCATGTTATTTAATACGATAATCCGCGTAAAATCTTACCAGTTCTTGTATATTCTTATTGATATTTATTTATTATTCGTAATAAGTAGATTATTGTAAGTTTACAGGTGTTGCATGGCTGTCGTCAGTCCGTGTCGTGAGAAGTTTGGTTAAATCCGTAAACGGACGAAATCCCTAGTATTAATTTATACATAATACATAATAGTGTTGATAAGATGCTAGTTGGGGCTAAGACAAGTCATTATGGCCCTCATGAACTGGGCTATAGACGTGCCACAAAAACTTTTACAAAGTGATGCAATTCTGTCCATTTAGATTTAACTAAAAAGGAGTAAGGAGGAGCTAATCATTAAAGAAAGTTAACTATTAAATTAGTTGAATTGTCATCTGAAACTCGGTGGCATGAAAAAGGAATTTCGAGTAATCGTTGATCATTACGCAACGGTGAATTAAGCATTCAGGATGAACTAACCGTCTGTCGCTGGGAAGGAGCTTGATTTTAAGGAAGATGTGTATTGTTCGTATTTTCTTACTTACAAATCTATTTGATGTAATATTCAAATAATAATTATAAGTATTTATTTACTTAATTAATTAGTACAAATTTCAATTTTTAATTCTTTTATTTATTGAAGTATTAGTTTAAGATTAGGTTTTCCTTAATTGGATAAATGGTGTATGCTTATTAGCTATTTGACTTTCTGGTCTAATCTAAATAAACGTGATTGTTAAGATAAATACTGAACCCAACGAATTAAATTGAGTAACATCTCAAAAGTCATAGCAAGGTAGCCGTACTGGAAGGTGCTGCTGAAAAATAAAACGAAAAGTATATAACCCCCCTCCAATTTTATTTATATTAGAATAAACTTAATAATTGTAATAAACTTAGATTAATACATGAAATTTTTAGGGGGTTAGCTGAGTGGTTTAGCAGTAAATTTACACTTTACGGACAGAGTTTCGATTACTCTACTCCCTATAGAAAAGAAACAAAATTTGTATCAACAAGTATGCCGTAATTTAGGTAACCGGGTAAATCTTAGGCATTTATGCTTATAGCACTTAAGAGTTCGATTCTCTTTACTTGTAATTCTTATAGCTTTGTTAAGTTTCCTTCTGCCTATGAATAAAAGAGTGGTAATCTAAATTCTTAGCGAACTGATTTCCTCCTTATTGACAGTATGGCATTTTTAAAAAATTAAAACAAGAAACCTTTAAAGATAATCAGACTCGAACTGGTATTTTAAGGTACGCAAACCAAATTCTTAATCATATGGAAGCAATAATAAAGATTATACTTATTAAAAGAGTAATATTATTTAAATTATAATATACGTCAGACACTATCTTTAATATATACATTTATAATACTTATGTTAGCTGCAGCAAAATTCATCGGTGCAGGATTAGCTTGCTCAGGTTTAATTGGTGCCGGATTAGGTATCGGACAAATCTTTGCTTCATTAATCTCTTCAACTGCTAGAAACCCTCAATTAAGAGGACAATTATTTGGTTACGCAATTTTAGGATTCGCCTTAGCCGAAGCTACAGGTTTATTCTCTTTAATGATTGCTTTCTTATTATTATACTCATAATTAAATATTAAGTTTTTTATTAATATTCAATTTATAATTTTTATCCCCTCCACAAATTAATAAATTCTTGGGAATAAAAGACAGTTAAAGATAAAACGAGTATAGTTAAGTTGGTATAACCTCTACCTTCCAAGTAGATGTGATCAGTTCGAGTCTGATTACTCGTAAAATTAAATTTTTAGAATTTCAAATGTTTGTTACCTATAATAGTTTATAGAGACAATAGAAAATATACTTTTAGTGGTATATTCTATAGGTTTATAGCTAGAATCCTTAGCCAATTTGACAGAAAAATGAATTTATCATACAAAAATTTTCTTGAAATTATAGCGATTTAGATAAAGAAATTTCTTATATTATTGAAAATGAAATAAAGGATTAGAAATTATAATACTTAAGCACAGCCCTTACATTTATTGCTACATCTTTAAAAACAACCCTCAAAATACTTAGAATCTAAAATTTATTTCCTATTTAGATATTTTACAATATATAGGTATTGTAATTATTATTGAATATAAGTATATAGCTTATATTTCGGCAATGTTTATTAGTTATAGACTAAAAGGTTTTATTAACTCTCCCTTTTCACCCTAAAAATTCATTTCTATTTTATTGGGTTGAAGGGTTTATATGTAATTCTTTATGGATTTTCGACTAATTTTGCAATATTTAAAGTTTGAGTTATAATTGTTATCCTTTTGTTGTTTTTATAATTTATATCTTATAGCTATAGAATATACCACTAAAAGTATATTTTCTATTGTCTCTATAAACTATTATAGGTAACAAACATTTGAAATTCTAAAAATTTAATTTTACGAGTAATCAGACTCGAACTGATCACATCTACTTGGAAGGTAGAGGTTATACCAACTTAACTATACTCGTTTTATCTTTAACTGTGGAATTAGTAAATAGAATACTCCAAAAGTTTGGCTGGGTTAAATAAAAATCCATTCCAACCCCCTATACTACAGATAATTATTAATTTTACGAGTCCTACCAGATTCGAACTGGTACCTTGCTAAGCGACAATTAGAAACTCTACCTATTTAAGCTAAGGACCCTCTTTTAAATTTTTAATTACCAAGAGCAAGGCGACTCGAACACCTAACAATGATTTTGGAGATCACTATATTGCCAATTATACTATGCTCTTTATTTTTATTAACCCTAATAAAGGAAGTAGAGAGATTCGAACTCTCAACCGTTTCATTAAAAGTGAAACACTCTACCTTTGAGTTATACTTCCCTTTCAAATTAAGGTTCTCTTGAGTTACCCCGATTCGAACGAGGAAATTCTTCGCCAAAGGAAGACGTTTTGCCAATTATACTATAACTCAAACTCTGTAAGTTAATGCCTAAAGGTGGACTTGAACCGCCAACGACTTATTACAAGTAAGTAATTTTACCAATTAAACTATTCAGGCTAATAAATTTAAATAAAAATGCCTCGGAATGGAGTCGAACCACTGTCTTTCGATCTTCAGACGAACGCTTTAACCCTTAAGCAACCGAAGCTTATAAATTTTAAGTTATTAAATATTTCTGAATGTTATTCTATTGATTTGGAGAAAGATAGACTCGAACTATCATTACAGTAGTGCAAGTACAGTTGATTACCAATTATCAGATTTCCCCTTAATTCTTTAATCTCTTTTAAAAAAATAATTTATTAATATCCTTAAAGTATAAGGTATCAATATTAGGAGGGGAGCAAAATTACTAAAATTCTAATTATTTTTAATTAAAGATAAATTACATTGAATCAACCCAAGCTAAGTAATCTTGAACTGAAACTGCTTCTACAGCTATAGGCATAAATCCATGCCATGTTCCGCATATTTCTGAGCATTGACCGTAGAAAGTACCTGTTCTTTCAGCTAAGATAGAACATTGATTTAATCTACCTGGTGTAGCATCAATTTTTATTCCTAATGATGGTACAGCAAAACTATGGATTACATCTGCACCTGTTACAATTAATCTTATGTGGCAATCCACAGGTATAACCATTTTATTATCAACATCTAATAATCTAAATTGACCTAATTCTAAGTCTGATTCTGGGATCATATATGAATCAAATTCAATAGATTGTCCACTTTCTGTTACATAATCACTATATTCATATGACCAATACCATTGGTGACCTACTACTTTTATTGTGATAGTTGGTGAAGTTACTTCATCTAATAAATATAATAATCTAAAACTAGGGAAAGCTATAACTGTTAAAATTAAAGCTGGTGTTATAGTCCAGATTAATTCTATTAAAGTTCCATGGTTAAGATATTTATGAACAATAGGAGAATTGTTGTAACTATAGAAGTATACAATAGAACCTAAAGCCCAGAAAACTCCTACACATATAACAATTAAATAAAAGAAAATAGAATTATGTAACTCTATGATACCAGTAAAGGCTGGTGAAGCAGAATCTTGGAATCCAATTTGCCAAGGTTGAGGAGCATCATTATATAAAGTATTAAAAATTGAAATATTTTTTAACATTGTTTGTATTTAAAAAAATTTAATCAGTCTTAGTTTTATTTTACTGTACTTTATATATTTTCAATATAAAACACTATACCTTATCTTATATAATTTGAAATTTGGTATACTAAGATTTATCTTAATCAATTCTCTTATTAAAAAAATTTTAATAAAATCGAAGTTTGTTCCCTTTTAATATAAAATCTTAAGATTAATTATATTATTATTTTGGTTTTAAGAAAATTAATAAAGTATTATTTTATTAACTTTTGTTTATTTATTTTACTTATGACAACCTAAAACATCAAGTCTATTTTAAAAATTAGTAATGCTAAACTTACGATTTTACAATCAATTCATTTGCATCCTATCTAAGAAATGATCTATTTCTTTATTTATGGATTTGTATCTCTCTTTGAATATAATTTATACCGATTACAAGAAATGATTAAAATTAGGAAGTAATAAATAACCACTCGAGATAGATAACAAAGAGAAATCCATTGATAGTATCTAGGGGATAGATTCGAACTTGATATACTTTCAGTAATTATCTAATATGTTTGTGGCTACCCAACTATGCAAAGTTTATAATTTGATCAACTTAATAACAAATTATTTAATATTACAATTGGTACACTAGAGAAACACAGCCTATTGGTCCTTTCGTACTAGAAGGTCTCCCCCTTTTTACTATTTGTCCCTCAAAAGGATAGGGACCATACTGACTCACGTCGTATTAAACCCAACTCATGTAATTTTTTAATCGGCGAACAGCCGAACCCTTCCAAGGTTTTGCCCCTGGAGGATAAATTAAGTCGACATCGAGGTCCCAAACAGCCAGGACAATGTGTACTCTCGCTGGCTATTAGGCTGTTATCCCCAGCGTAACTTTTATCAATTGATCCCTGTCTATTCCATAATATAGCAAGGGGTCACTATGCCCTACTTACGTATCTGTTCGACTATTAAGTCTTTCAGTTAAGCATGCTTACCGTCATTGCACCCTACAGAACCTTCCATGGTTCATTAACTTCCATTTAATGTCTAGCATACCTTATTAATGAAATATAAAATTTGATTTTTAATTAATTACTAAAATAATAATTAACCTTATTAAATTATTTGTCAGAATATTTTCCAATTAACAGAAAATATTATCTAAATTTTTAATCTATTTGGATGTACTTTGCTACTCTATTAAAGACGACCGCCCCAGTCAAACTGCCAACTAGTCAGCTATTTCCTCTTAAATTTTCTAAATAAGAAGATGAATACCAGTTCCACCTCAGACCTAAGGTTTTCCATAGATGTCTAATCGACTCCCTATTATCTGTATAACCGAGGTTATAGAACTTTTTATATGATAACTAGCTACAGTAAAGCTGCATGGGGTCTTCCCGTCCTCTTTGAGGTAACCCGCATCTGCACGGGTAATTCAATTTCACTGAGCAAGTTGTAGAGACAGTGAAGCCATCGTTAAATTATTGATACTGGACCACATTTAATGGCCAATTTATTTTGCTACCTTAGGATCCTCATAGTTAAGACCGCTATTAACCAATTTTTTGTAAAGAAACAGTTACCCATTATTATTACTTATTAATTTGGCATTGGGCAAATCTCACTACCTATACTATTATTTTCATAATTGCAGATAGTTGTGTTTTTAGTAAACAGTCGGGGCTTCCGATTTTGTGCCACCATATAAATAAATTAATAGGAGTTATTAACTTAATAAAATTCATGGTTCCTCTTCTTGTCGAACTTATGAGGATAATTTGCCGAGTTCCTTAACAACTTTTAGCTCTACGCCTTAGTATGCTCTACCTACGAACCTGTGTCGGCTTAGGGTACGGTTGTGCTTAGAAACTATATTTAAATAATACTGACCTAAACCATTAAATTACTTAATAATCAGCTCTCGCCAAATCAGTAAATTAATTTAACTTCTGCTAATTTAGGGTATTTGCCTATACAAATTTAAACTTTAAACATTAAATAATAATCAAATGACTAGTTTGACTTTATTTAAATGTAATCTTTATTATTTTTTTTTGGTATAGATTTAGAATCTATAAAATTATAAGACTAAATTAGAATATAGAATCGAAGTTATTCAAAAACATCTTTTTCCTGGCCCAATTAATATAAAATCTACTATAATATTTTATATTATAAATATTACAATTATATAATAATACAAGAACAATTCAATATTGAATTTAATAAATTGTCTTAAAATCTATTAAACTTAATCTTCCATCCTTATAATTGCTCATAAAGAAATTCTTTGTGTAAATTTTTATTCTCCTTGTGGACTTTCAAAGCTATACTCATCAGACAAAACGTTGGTTTTGTGCCTTAGAGACCGCATTAACATTAGTAGATTTAATCTTTAGCTAATAACCCTTTCGTATTCGGCGAGAAAGTTTAAACTTTCTTTTTACGTTACTCATGTCAGCATTCTCTCTTCAGATTCCTATTTGATAAACAATGAAACACTGTCAATTTTAGGTTTGTATTCCTTTCCTAGAGGAATATTATATTTGAATTATCTGAATGTTCTACTACCTAGACTTTAAATATAGTGTTTTCTATCTTTAAAATTAACACGATATCGGTTGATTATTTTAGACCCGTTAAATCTTCGGAGCAACAATCTAAGGGCTGATACGTTGATACACGTTCATTATAAGTAGCGACTACCAGGCTCACTTTTCAACTGCATTCAATTTGTCACTTCCTTTATTTCACTTAATAATCATTCGGGACCTTAATCAGTGTTCACGGCTGTTTCCGTCTTGACTATCCAACTTATCATGAATAGTCTGAATATCTACCATCTATTTATGTAATTCCGAGATTTATTTCCATTGGTAAGATTTTTAAGTCCCCGCAAATTAAACTCCTATTAAATTAATTAATATTTGTATGGAATTACCGTGCTGTACCTCCATAAATATTGTGTAGATGTCATACTAAAATATGTTTCGTAGAAAACCAGCTATCACCAGGTCAGATTGGCATTTCACCGCTTTCCAAAAATCTTCGGAGAATAATGCAACATTCACCCGTTCGATCCGTTATAAATCTGTTCTTGGAAAGATCACCTGGCTTCGGGTCTAATAGCAGTAACTTAACCCATATTTTTGTAATATAGTCGCTTTCGCTTAGGCTTTTAACCTTGCTACTCCTATTAACTTGCTGACCCATTATGCAAAAGGTACGCCATCGTCGTTGAGACTTTGACTGCTTATAGAGTTACTAATTCATGATCTATTTCACTGCGTGTTATTTACAATAATAAGAACTAATATTATTTGTATCTTTATTTCTATTTTTACAAGTAATATTATTCTACACTCTTTTCAACTTTTCCCTCACGGTACTTTTCACTATCGCTAAATTTATAAATACTTAGCCTTAGAGGATGGTTCCCCTATGTTCCGACAAGTTTACTCCCATCGTACTTAAAATTAAAATCTAACATAAAAAATACAGGTCTCATTATAAATTCACCTTCTTAGTTGTAATCGTAATTACTATGTAATAATTATATTATTCATACCTATCTATATTCATTTGATCTAAATTATACTATTAGTTATATTCCTTAATTCAACTAGTTCATATAATTTAACTTAATTTAAATACTAATTATACAAGCTATAAGTTAAAATCATTCATTAAGTTTACTTTAATGATATAGTGATAATTTGTTTTTATTCTTAGTTAGATTTTGGCTAATCCGATTTCACTCACCATTACTTTCGGAGTCTCGGTTGATTTCCTTTCCTTTCCTTAATGAAATGTTTTACTTCAGGAAGTTCTAATAAAAAGGTTTCCCTTAGGATTGTCTCATCTCGTAATTTTCTTATTCCTAATAAAATATTTATTATTTATAAGCAATATGTAGACTTTTGGCTATGGAGCCTCCTTTTATATAAATTTGCTAGTAATCCTTAATAACCCCTTTAAAATACTCATTAATTATATAAATAATTATTTGATGTTGTACAATATTGTCATCGATACTTTTATGTTTTGTATTGAAAAAATTTGTAATTTAAAAACCAAAAAATAATATTTGATAAAAAACCTAAAAGAGGTAGGATTAATTTAATTGGTAAAATGACGTCTTGTGGCGACGATGTTCAGAGTTCGAGTCTCCGATTCTACCCTTATAATTTAAATAATTTTCTTTCTTAAAAAAAAAAATTAATATATTTTGTATACCGAAAAAAGGAATTGAACCTTTATTTTACCATCATGAAGGGTACGTTCTACCGTTAAACTATTTCAGCTAGAAAGAGATTTAGAATTAATATCTATAAGACAGTTTTTGTTAGTATTCTGATCGATCTAATATTTTTATTTCAGGTTAAATAAAGGGTTTTCTTCTTTTCAAAAATTAAATTTGTACTTAAATTAACAAGCTTTAGTGTTAGATTTTTTTTTTTAATTTTTTATTTTCTCTTAGAATTCCATCAAATTACTTTGTATTTTACACTTAAACTTTATTTATATTAAAATTATTAATTTATACCTTGAACCTTCCTAAATTTGTCATGTATTATTTCTTAACACAATTCCAGTTTTAGACTTCTAAACTCTCTTTTAAATTTAGTTATAAAATATTCGGAGGGGTGAGATCAAATAAAGATTAATGTAATTCGATAGCATCTTTAATGTAAGAACATACTAAAAGAACGAATACATAAGCCTGGATAAATGATACAGCTAATTCTAATCCTGTAATAGCTAAGAATAAAGCAAATGGTAATAAAGTTAACACAAATATTATTAATCCGCCTGAGAACATTTTAAATAAGAATGTTGATAAGATTTTCAATAATGTATGTCCAGCTACCATATTGGCAAATAATCTTATACCTAATGAGAAAGCTCTAGCTAAGTAACTAATTAATTCAATTAAAACTAATAGAGGAACTAAAGCTAAAGGTGTTCCTGAAGGAATAAAGAATGAGAAGAAGTGAACTTTATGTATAGATAAACCTAAAATAGTTACACCAATTAAAATAGTAAAAGATAATCCTATTGAAACTATTATTGAAGTTGTAATAGTAAATGTATAAGGGATATTCCCAACTAAATTAGAACATAAAATAAATAAGAATAAAGAATAGATGAAAGGTAAATAAACCTCTCTACCGATTTGGTCTCTAACTATAGTATTAATACTTGCAAATACACTTTCTAATAAGATACTTTCTTTATTTGGGATTAATTTCATTTTTTTATTAAAGTTTAAATTAGTTTTATCTTTACCGCTATTTTGATGTATAAATAAAATGAAAGATAATACTAATACTGTAAATAAAGCTGAATTTGTAATAGTAAAAGATGTATTAAATAATAAAGGAGAATTGTAGCTAGCTAAACTAACAACTTCAAATTGTTCTAATGGAGAATTTATAAATAAATTATTTAAGTTATTAATGAACATTATATTTTTATATTTTATTAATTGTGTGCTTAGTTTTAATTAAATACTTAATCTATGTGAAAAAAAATGTAATTAAGTTACTTATACTTTTATTTTCTAAAACAAAAAAAAAATAGGAGGGGATTACAAATTAAGATTGTACAGGTAACATATTAAACGCATGGAATGGGATTGGACTAGCTAATGCCCATTCTAATGTATTAGCTGAATCAGCTTCAGTGTCGTATTGTGATAACGATGTAAAGTAAGCAGGGATAGCCCAAGGATTATTATTTACTTCTTTACCATTAGCAAAAATATCATAGATAATATAACCAAATAATACAGTAGCAACTACAGAAACTAAAGAACCAAAACTAGAGATAGCATTCCATCCAGCAAAAGCATCAGGATAGTCAGGGATTCTTCTAGGCATTCCTGCAAGACCTAAAAAATGTTGAGGGAAGAAAGTTATATTTACTCCAGCAAATAATGTCCAGAAGTGAACTTTACCTAAGAATTCATTATAAGTTTTACCTATAATTTTTGGTGTCCAATAATAGAAACCTGCAAATAAAGCAAATACAGCTCCCATTGATAATACATAGTGGAAGTGAGCAACTACATAGTAAGTATCATGTAATGCAATATCTAAACTGGCATTTGATAAAATTACTCCAGTTAATCCCCCTATTGTGAATAAAGCTAAGAATCCTAAAGTGAAGATTAAAGGTGTTGTAAATCTTAAACTACCACCATATAGAGTAGCTAACCAAGAGAAGATTTTAATACCTGTAGGTACAGCAATAACCATAGTAGCAGCAGTAAAGTAAGCTCTAGTATCAACATCTAATCCTACGCTAAACATATGATGAGACCATACTAAGAATCCTAAAATACCGATAGAGAACATAGCATAAACCATACCTAAGTATCCAAAGATTGGTTTACCTGAGAAAGTTGAAACAATATGGCTAACTATACCAAAACCAGGTATAATTAAAATATAAACCTCAGGATGACCAAAGAACCAGAATAAATGTTGATACAATACAGGGTCTCCACCTCCAGCTGGATCATAGAAACTAGTATTAAAATTTCTATCTGTTAATAACATAGTAATTGCACCAGCTAATACTGGTAATGATAATAATAATAATATAGCAGTTACAAAAATAGCCCATACAAATAAAGGTAATTTATGTAAGCTCATTCCATTAGTTCTCATATTTAATACTGTAGTTATGAAATTTATAGCACCTAACAATGAAGAAACTCCAGCTAAGTGTAAACTAAAGATAGCTAAATCAACACTACCACCTGAATGTGCTTGAATAGAAGATAGTGGAGGATAAACCGTCCATCCAGTTCCTGCTCCTTGTTCTACTAAAGAACTTAATAATAATAAAATTAATGAAGGAGGCAATAACCAGAAACTTATGTTGTTTAATCTAGGGAAAGCCATATCTGGAGCTCCACATTGAACAGGTAATAAGTAATTACCAAATCCACCCACAAGACCAGGCATAACCATGAAGAAAATCATTATGAAGGCATGAGCACTAATAATTACATTAAATAATTGGTGATCACCTGATAAAAATTGTACTCCTGGAGACATTAATTCCATTCTAATAAGAACAGAAAATGCAGTCCCAATCATACCCGCAAATACTGAGAAAATTAAGTAAAGTGTCCCAATTTCTTTAGCATTGGTAGAAAATAGCCAATTTAAATTCAAAATTAAAATTAATTATCTCTTATAGTTTATAATTATAAAACATACTTAATAAGCCCTTTGTTTTCTAAAAATAGAATACATATAAAATAATTAATATATGTATAAATAACATCTTTAAATATTAGACGTTTATGTGTAATAAACCGGAATAGAGGCGATTCGAACACCCAAGAGTTGCCTCAGAGCAATTAGCAATTGTCATATCTTTCCAAATGATTACTATTCCTTTAATCAGGATCAAATTTATAGTATTCTTTTTTCTTAATAAATTTGATTAAGAATAGTCTTTACCAGATTCGAACTGGTACTATTATCGTGAAGGGATAAGGTGCTACCTTTATACTAAAAGACCAAAATTTTGTGCGAATTATGGGTTTGAACCAAAACTTACAGTTTATGAGACTGTCGTGCAGACCTTTACACTATATCGCATAGTAATTATATAGAAAAATTATATAATTTTTTTTGAACACTATCATTGAAACACCTAATACAAACAAAGAGACTCGAACTCTTAAGGAATTACTTCCACTCCTGCTTAAGAGGAGATTGTTTACCAAAATTTCAACATGTTTGCTAAGTTTATTTTAATTTTATTAAATTAATATTCACTTCTTTTAGTTTTTAGATAGGTGTCAAGAGGGATTGAACCTCTGAATAAGGTATTAACAGTACCCCGCAATAACCACTCTGCCATAACACCTTATTTTTTATGGTAGGCGCGACTCGAACACGCTTCTTCTCCCACCCAAAGGGAGCGATTAATCCAGTTCATCTTCTACCATTTTTAATTTTCTTCCCTCTTTTAAATATTTATTTGAATAATATCTTAATAATTTAATCACGTTATGATAAGGAGGGGTATATAAATATTATAGATTAGTTATTAGTATTAGCTAACTTAGTGATATAAACTCTTATAACTTGTTGTAAAGTAAAATAAGGTAAAACTGATTTAGATAATATAAAAATTAAATAAATTATAGCTAATAAAGCAAAAGATAATTGATTTACAAAATAAAATGGTGCTAATTGTGGCATATATAAATTAATAGTTTTCTTCTGTTTTGGCTCTTTAATGAACTATCTCTACTTTATTTTTGATATATAAAAAAAAGTATAAGCTATATTTTACTTTAAATGAGATAATTAGGGTTTATTTAATTAGATTAAATAATATTCTAAAGCTTAAGTAGTGAGAATTCTCTCTACACTTTTATATTTTTATTCACTTTAAATTTAATTATTAAAGAAAAAAAGATATAATATAAAAGTAGTTAATTTAATTTAAAAATTTTAATTACAGATAAGGGTTAAGTTTACAGATGGTTCTGTAGTAAACCTGCAAAGTTTAACAATTTAAAGGTTCAATTCCTTCTTAACTCTTTAATAATTCTCTTAGTTCAATGGTTAGAACATCATTCTTCTAAAGTGTTAATTTTGGTTCGAATCCAAAAGAGAATAAATCTAAGTTATTGTCACAGTGTAAAAATACTTATATAAAGATATTTCTAATATTCTTAATACTTATTTATTATTCAAAAAATTATAAATTCATATACTTAATCATGATTTTAGATCATATCTGTAGTATTAAGTTTAAATACTTATTTACAATTATCCTTTTTATCTATATTTATTATGTGGGATATTAATGGTAGATTCTTAGAATATATTTTATTTTATAAACTTAATGATAAATAATTATCTATTAACTATTATTAATATATTAATTAATTTAATTGATGTATTAGTTGTTATATTGCCTATGCTATTATCAGTAGCTTTTATGACAATTATTGAAAGAAAACAATTAGCTGCGCACCAAAGAAGAGTTGGACCAACTGTAGTTGGTTACTATGGAGTAGCTCAACCTTTTGCGGATGCCTTAAAATTAATCTTGAAAGAAACTGTTATTCCTAGCCAATCTAATAAAGTTTTATTCTATTTAGCTCCTGTGGCTACTTTAATCTTTAGCCTTTTAGGTTGGGCTATTATACCATTTGGACAAGGTTTAACTTTATTTGACTTCTCTTTAGGGATATTTTATTCATTAGCTTTATCTTCATTAGGAGTATATGGTATCTTGTTTGCAGGATGGTCAGCTAATTCAAAGTATGCCTTTTTAGGATCTTTAAGATCAACTGCTGCCATGATATCATATGAATTAATATTAAGTTCTGCTATTTTAATAATTATTTTATTAGCAGGATCATTTAATTATTCAACTATAATTGAAGTTCAACAATCAATATGGTTCATAGTACCATTATTCCCTGTATTTATATTTTATTTCATATCAATTTTAGCTGAAACAAGTAGAACTCCATTTGATTTACAAGAAGCTGAATCAGAATTAGTTGCTGGTTTCTTCACTGAACATTCTTCAGTTCCTTTCGTATTTTTCTTCTTAGCTGAATATTCTTCTATTGTTTTATTTAGTTGTATTACAGCTATTTTATTCTTAGGTGGATATAATTTTCCTGAAATAGTAGTTAATGGTTCATTTGTAAATTTACAATCTATTATTTTAGGTTTAAAAACATGTATATTCTGTTTCTTATTTGTTTTATTCAGAGCTACTTTACCTAGATTAAGATATGATCAATTAATTTCTTTATGTTGGATTAACTTATTACCTGTAGCTGTAGCCTTTATTATATTAGTTCCTAGTATATTAGTAGCATTTGATATAGCACCTTACTAATATTATCTTATTTTTTTTAACCTTAAACTTTATTTTTATTTTCCCTCCAATTAAGAATAAAATATCAATAAATTTATTAAAAGAAGTTAATTAAATATCTGTATGTAAAATATTTAAATAGGAGTCAATTTTAAAAAGCCTATAATTTAATGGTAGAATGTTATCTTGATGAGATAATCGTAGAAGTTCAAATCTTCTTGGGCTTATATTGTGTATAATTCAATCTAAAAAATAAGAAGAATTATTGTTACAGTGAAAAAAAATAAATAACTAAATAAAAATCTAACAAAATCTAAAATTTAAACTTAAAAAATATTACATTTTAGTCAGTGATTTATAATAACTGCTAATTTAATTATTACTAATATTCAGATAATTATTAAATTTAATTATATAATTTATATTATAATTATAAATTTATTATGAGATTACTTAAAAGTCACTCTTTACTAAGATTAGTGAATTCTTATGTAGTAGATTCCCCTCAACCTTCTAATATTTCTTACTTGTGGAATTTTGGTTCATTATTAGCTACTTGTTTAATTATTCAAATCTTAACTGGATGTTTCTTAGCTATGCATTATCAACCACACGTAGATTTCGCTTTTAACAGTGTAGAACACATTATGAGAGATGTAAATAATGGATGGTTAATCAGATATACTCACGCTAATGTTGCTTCTTTCTTCTTTATCTTTGTTTATGGCCATATAGGTAGAAATATTTATTATGGTTCATATAAATCACCTAGAATATTAGTTTGGTCTATTGGAGTTATAATCTTAATCCTAATGATGGCTATTGCCTTCTTAGGTTATGTTTTACCTTACGGACAAATGAGTTTATGGGGTGCTACCGTTATTACTAATTTATTAAGTGCTATCCCAGTATTTGGTCAAGATTTAGTAGAATTAATTTGGGGAGGATTTTCAGTATCAAATGCTACATTAAATAGATTCTTCTCATTACATTATATTTTACCATTTTTATTAGCAGCTTTAGCTTTAGCTCACTTAATTGCTCTACATACACATGGTTCAAATAATCCTAATGGTATATCATCAAATGGTGATAGATATGCAATTCACCCTTATTATATGTTTAAGGATCTTATAACAATCTTCTTTTTCTTTTTAGCTTTATCAGTATTGGTTTTCTATTATCCAAATTTATTAGGACATAGTGATAATTATATTGAGGCTAATCCTATGAGTACTCCTGCAAGTATTGTTCCAGAGTGGTACTTATTACCTTTCTATGCTATTTTAAGATCAATTCCAAATAAATTATTAGGAGTATTAGCTATGTTTGGTTCACTATTAATTTTATTAATATTACCTATTGTTGATGTTTCAAGACAAAGAGGTAGCCAATTTAGACCAGCTATGAAAGTAGCTTTCTGGTCATTTACATTTAATTTCTTCATTTTAATGTGGATTGGATCACAACATCCAAATGAACCTTTTGTATTTATTGGTCAAGTATCTACATTCTTCTACTTTGCATGGTTCGTAATAATTGTACCTGTAATTGGTTTAGTTGAAAATACTTTAATAGATATAGCTACAGAACAATAATTTTTTCATATAACTTATATTCTATATTTTTATATTATACTCCCTCCTTTTTAATTTAAATTTTTATTATGCATTTAAAAAAAATATAAAAGAAATATATAATATAATTAAATTTATATTATTCTTAAGCAATCTACTAAAAACATAAATATGATATGTTTTATTAATATAATAGTATGTTATTTCTCATGGCTAATATTCGTAGGGTGTTACTTTGTTCTTAAATTTATAATTTTGGTTAATATAATTTATTATGATAAAATCACATAATTTTCAATTTTTCCCTTATCATTTAGTAGAAGTTTCTCCATGGCCTATAGTATTAAGTTTTGCTTTATTAAATTTAACTATTGGAGCTGTAATGTATATGCAAGGTTACTATTCTGGTGATCTTATATTAGAATTAGGATTCATATTAACTTTAGGAGGTATGGCTTTCTGGTTTAGAGATGTAGGTAATGAAGCAACTTTAGGAGGACATCACACAAAACAAGTTAAAAAGGGGTTAGAAATTGGATTCTTACTTTTTGTTGTTAGTGAAGTTTTTGCTTTCTTAAGTATTTTCTGGGCTTTCTTCCATGCTAGCTTATCTCCTGCAATTGAAATAGGAGGAGTATGGCCGCCACAAGGTATAACTCCATTAAATCCTTTTGCTATCCCATTATTAAATACAATATTATTAGTATCTTCAGGAGCTTTTGTAACTTATGGTCACCATGCATTAATTAATGGGAATAGAAAAGATACTTTAAGAGGGTTAGAATTAACTGTATTATTTGCTGTTCTTTTCACTTTCTTACAATATTTAGAATATGCTAATTCATCTTTCTCAATATCAGATTCAGTATTTGGTAGTGCTTTCTTCTGTTCAACAGGGTTACACGGTATCCATGTAATAGTTGGAACTATCTTTATCGTAGTTCAATTAGTAAGAACTATAAATTACCATTTAACAAATACTCACCATCAAGGTTGTGAGTCAGCTATTTTATATTGGCATTTTGTTGATATAGTATGGTTATTCTTATTTATTGCTGTATATTACTGGGGTGGATTATAATACCCTATATAATTTTATTCACATAATTCTAAAATAAGAAATGTATAAGACTTATTTTTTTTAAAAAGTATAAATAAAATTTACTTTTTCAATTATTTATAAAATATTTATAAAAATATTTAGGAAAAATAATTAGATTATTAAATGTCCTTAAGGGTAATAAAGCTTTTAATTTACTTATGAATCTATCAATATTATTATTTTTAATTGGTATATTAGGATTTATTTTAAATAGAAAAAATATAATCTTAATGATTATTGCTATAGAGATTATGCTTCTTGCTGTTACTGTATTAGTTTTAATTAGTTCATTTGGATTTGATGATAATATAGGTCAAACTTTCAGTATTTATATTATATCAATAGCTGGAGCTGAATCAGTGATTGGTTTAAGTATTTTAGTAGCTTTTTATAGATTAAGAGGAAATATTTCTATTAGATCTTAATATTTATGTATTTATCAATTTTAGCTTTCCCTTTATTAGGTTCTTTTGTTTCTGGATTTATGGGTAGAAAGATAGGTATTACCGGATCTCATATTATTACATGTACTTGTTTGACTATTTCTTCTTTATTGGCAACAATTGCATTCTATGAGGTAGGAATATGTGGTTCTCCTGTATCAGTATATTTATTTAATTGGGTAGATTCTGAGTTTATGTTGATTTCATGGGAATTCTACTTTGATCAATTAACTGTATCTATGTTTATACCTGTATTATATATCTCAACTTTAATTCATATATATACAACTTCTTATTTAGCTGAAGATCCTCATAATCAAAGATTCTTCTCTTATTTATCTTTATTCACTTTTTTCATGTTATTACTAGTATCAGGTGCTAATTATTTTGTAATGTTTATAGGTTGGGAAGGTATTGGAGTAGTATCTTATTTATTAATTAATTACTATTTCACTAGAATTCAAGCCAATAAGGCTGCTATACTAGCTTTAACTATGAACAGAGTAGGTGATATGGGATTAAGTATAGGTTTCTTTGCATTATTTGCCTTATTTGGATCTGTAGATTATTCAACAGTATTTAGTTTAGCACCTTTTATGAATGAAACAGCTATTACTATAATTAGTTTATTATTATTAATGGGAGCTATGGCTAAATCTGCCCAAATTCCTTTGCATTCTTGGTTACCTGGATCTATGGAAGCTCCTACACCAGTAAGTGCTTTATTACATGCTGCTACTCTAGTAACAGCTGGTTTATATTTATTAATTAGATCATCTGCTATTTTAGAATTTAGTCCTACGGCATTATTAGTAATTACTCTAATTGGAGCAAGTACAGCTTTCTTCGCAGCAACTTGTGGATTAGTTCAAAATGATTTGAAAAGAATAATTGCTTTCAGTACAATTTCACAATTGGGTTATATGGTAATGGCAGTAGGTTTAAGTCAATATAATGTAGCTTTAATGCATGTAGTAAATCATGCCTTCTTTAAAGCTTTATTATTCTTAGGTGCTGGTGCAGTAATTCATAGTTTCGCCGATGAACAAGATATTAGAAAAATGGGAGGTTTAATAAAATTCTTACCATTTACATATACAGCTATGTTAGTGGGGTCTTTATCATTATTAGCTACTCCTTGGTTAACAGGATTCTATAGTAAAGATTTAATTATTGAATTAGCTTATGGACAATACAGTTTTTCGGGTATTTATGCTTATATTTTAGGAAGTTTAACAGCTGGATTAACAGCATTTTACTCATTCAGATTAATAAGTTTAGTATTCTTAACTGTACCAAATGGTATTAAAAATGTTTATTTAAATTCTCATGAATCTAATTTTGCTGTGGTTATTCCTTTATTTATTTTAGCTTTATTCAGTATATTCTTTGGGTTTGTTTTCTCTGATTTATTTGTTGGAGTTGGTTCAGATTTCTTTGCTAATTCTATATTCATTAATCCTAATAATATTTCTATTATTGAAGCTGAATTTAGTTTACCTTTAATAGTTAAATTATTACCTAGTTTATTATCATTATTAGGTGCTACAAGTGCTATATTCTTATATCACGTATATCCTGATTTTATTATTAATTTAACTGATTCTGCTTTGGGTAGAAAAATTTATACTTTCCTTAACGGAAAATACTTCTTTGATGTAATTTATAACTATTATATCATTTCAGCTGGTTTATTAACTGGTAATACTATATCTAAAGTATTAGATAGAGGTGTAATTGAATTAGTAGGTCCTTACGGATTAGCTTCTGTATTAGAAAATACTGCTAATAGTATTGCTAAATTAGATACTGGAGTTATTACTACTTATTCTTTATACATTACAATAGGAATCTTATCATTAGTATTCTTAGTTTTCGCACCTTTATTATTTGATACTTCGATTATATCAGAATTTAGATTAATTGTTATCTATATATCAGCTTTATTCTTTACATTATTACCTAGTTTATCAAATAAACATTAATATAATTACTCTCCCCAAACAAAGCTTCATTTAGGAAATATTACACACAATAACTAACAAATACACAAATAGAACTATGTTAACTTTATTATTAATTATACCTATAATTGGATCTCTATTTATTTTATCTATACAAGAGAATACTTTAAATAGTCATTCCAAAATGAGAACTATAGCTATTACCACTTCTCTAATTAATTTATTCATTTCTATTTTCTTATGGTTAAATTTCGATTCTAATTCAACTCAGTTTCAATTTGTTTCTGAATTTGATTACTTAACTTTTGGACATTTAAATTTTGGAGTTGATGGAATATCTTTATATTTTGTATTATTAACTACTTTCATTACTCCTATTGCTATTATTTCTAATGCTTATAATATTAATTCTAACTTAAAATTCTTTTTAATTGCTTTCTTAATTTTAGAAACTTTACAATTAGCTTTATTTTTAGTGTTAGATTTATTATTATTTTACATATTCTTTGAAAGTGTATTACCTATCTTATTCATCATAATAATTGTGTATGGGTCTGGAGAATTTAGATTTAGATCAGCTAATTTATTTTTCTTATATACTTTATTTGGATCTTTATTTATGTTATTAGCTATTTTACAAATCTTCAATTTAGCGGGTACTACAGATTTCCAATTATTATCTTTAGTGGAAATTAACTCTGATGCACAGAAAATTTTATGGTTAGCTTTCTTCTTAGCTTTTGCTATCAAAACACCATTATGGCCTTTTACTGGTTGGTTATATAGAGCTCATGCAGATAGTCCTTTAGCTGGATCAATTTTATTGGCTGCTACTATATTAAAATTTGCTACTTATGGTTATATTAGAATTCTAATTAATTTCTTACCTGATGCTACAAATTATTTCGGTCCTTTAGTTCAAACTATTGCTATTATTACTTTAATTTATGCATCTTTAACTACAATTATCCAACAAGATACTAAAACTCTTATTGCTTATTCAAGTATTGCTCATATGAGTGTTGTTATTTTAGGTTTATTCTCTAATAATATTCAAGGTATTGAAGGGGCTATTTTATTGGCTTTAGGTCATGGATTTGTTTCTCCTGCGTTATTCATTTGTGTAGGTGGAATTATTTATGAAAGAACAGGTACTAGAATTATTAAATATATAAGAGGATTAGTTACTTATATGCCTATTTTCACAATATTATTCTTTATCTTTACATTATGTAACACAGGGATACCTTTAAGTTTAAATTTCTTAGGAGAACAATTATCTTTAATTGGAATATGGGAAGTTAATCCAATAATCTCAGCATTAGGAGCTACAGGTATAGTGTTCTCTGCATGTTATTCTATATTCTTATACAATAGAATAACATATGGAACTTATTCACCTAATATGAATAATGTAACTGTATTAGATATCAATAGAAGAGAATTTATTATTTTAATTTCTTTATTAATTCCTACTATCTTATTAGGAATATTTCCTAATGTAATATTAGATTCAATACATTTATCAGTATCGACTATATTATATAATTTATAACCCCCTCCTTATTGTATATTACATATATTTATATATAAAATATAAAAGTATGAGCTGACAATATAATTTAATTAAGTTAAGGATATTAAATTTTATCATATACATCAGCTTTTACTTTAATAATTTTATTATTTAATGGATTATTAAGAGAGTAAATATCACTTTATTTATATTTTTTCGAATAAGTTTTAATTGGGTTAATAAAATAATTCACAAATTTAGCAAACAAATAAAATTGGAAAATAATCAAAGAAAATTAATACCTTTATTCTATTCAAGTTTAAAACAAAAATTGTATTTATCTATGTCTATGAATCATAAATATAAGGGAACTCCTTCACATGTAATAGGGAATTTTACTGATTTATTTAAACATAGTTCTAAAACAAAAATGAAATTCTTCAGAAGAAAACTAAAAAGTTTACAATTTTACAGTAACCAACTAAAAAGTTACCAAAAAATAAATAATTCTTTGGCTTTATTAAATGTAAGAAAAGAAGAATCTAACCAAAGTACAAATAGCAAATTAAATAATTTAATACAGATAAATAATAATATGGAAAATAAATTTATTGATAATAAAATTATTAATAATATCAAATTCCCTTTAAATTTATTAGTAAATAACAATTCTAATAATATTATAAAAAATATTAATTATATAAGATTGATTAGTAAATATTATCCTGATTTAGCTGTAAGTAAAAATAATATTTATAAATTTAATATAAATAATACTAGATTAATAAGAAATATATATACTTTACTTCATTCAGCTTTTATTTCAATGAGATGTTTAATTAGTCAACCAAGAATATCTTATACAAATGATAAAATATTCATTCAATTATTTTTTTATCCAGATGTAAAATTATCTAAGCAAATGCAAGCAAAATGGAGTCAAAATATAATTAATAATTTATTAAATAAGTTAGAGTTTAAGTCAAAAAAAGAAAT
>JBBPLJ010000304.1:7549-17551 GCA_038089715.1 Veloporphyrellus conicus
CTGACCACTCCTCAGAGAATCACGCTCCGACCATCCGAGCTTTCTGTTGTCGACTGTGTTCCCCCTGGCTCCCAGGACAGGCCCATAACTCAAAACAATCCCTCACTCCCAGTCTGCGACATAGTATTCATGGCGGATATGTACTCGGATCAGCCCCACGAATGCTGCGGGAAACTGGTGCTACTCGAGGCTGGATTTCCGAATAGCCCCCCTGAGCAACACTACTGTTTTCCAAGTCAACCATCCACTGACGGAAACCACGCGCAGTATATCGGTCACCTTCACTAGTGCATATCTCTTATTCACCATGATGGTCCCCGGCGTCTTCTACAACCCATGGTTTTTTCCGAATGCCGTGAAAGTTGATCGTGTCGTTTACCTCTGTCCAGACGTCCCCGCGAGCGAGCGCAGAACTATTTTCCTCCCTGCAGAAGTCCTCCTTTCCATTTTTGAGTACTTGTGCTCTCCACCAATATGTCGCAATTGGCGAAAAGATATCGCGTCCTGTGCACTGACTTGTCGACAATGGACATGTGCGCTCGACGTGTTGTTGATCGACTTCACTCAGAAGATGGCCATGATAAATATCCTCCCGAAACAGTAAAATTCGCAAATGCACTCGTTCGGCAGCCTGAAGCTACTTGGTCGAACGTTCACCCTGGAACCACCCCCCTATGTGCCAACTGCAGCGAGTGATGATCAGCCAATCTTTTTCTAACGCATTCCTGCTCATCCTACAGGTTACTAAAAACATCCGAACCCTGCATCCTTACCCATTTCGCCGAGGGATCTCCTGAATGCCCTCCGCGGGTTGAGCAAAATGCAAGTGTTCAAATGCTTCTTAGGAGACCCTCGACATGGCTCAAATAATATACTGTGCCGCTGCATGGCCATTGCTGAAGCATCTTCACATCGCTACACGGGGGGTGTTGCCTGCCAGGAGGCTTATTTACTACGGTCCACCTCCCCCAAGTGTCCCATTAGCCTCACCAACCTATCGCCCCATTGAGCTCAGGTTGGAGAACGTAGTCATCCAGGAGGATGGATTCGTGCACTTACTGCGGGCGTCCGGCTTGACCCTCGAGCGATTTTTGTTGGATGACATCTCCATGCTGTCCGCTCTGGGACCCCGTGAGGCCTTGGACATCACCCGCAGGTCGCTGACCTATTTGCGCATCGCGAACACGGGTATTGACCGGGAACCAAGCGAGGAACACGCGCTCGACGCCAGCATCGAGCGCATGGCATGCTTGACAGAGTTGCGGATTGCGATTACCCCGGCCGTCGCGTCGATGCGGATGCTGAAACAACAGACAAAGTCATTTGAACGCGACGAGGCGGCCGCTCTCAATGAGGTGCATCTGTATTTGCTGTGTTGTTTTGGTAGAAGGCCCCTGCTCTGATGAATGCAGCCGCTCGTCCTTGGCCCGGGCGGACGGTAGAGACAATCGAAGGAGCAGGAGCAGGAGCAGCAGTCACAGCAATGGCAATAGCGGCAGCCCAGGGATGGTGAGGCATGGTCGAGGGTGAGCCGGGGTGATGAAGACCGTGTCTGTGGGGGCTTGTAAGATATTAGCTGGATCGAGAATGGTGCTGATACGACTTGTGTTGCAGAGGTCAGAGGATTTGGACTGTCGAGGTCATGGTGCACTCGTTCATGTAGGTCGGCGATCGCATTTGTACAAAGTAACAAAACGCTTGAATGGGTCTGTGATATTCGTTGAGACTGCACCTCAGAACATGGTCTTGACTCCTGCCACGCTTGAGCGACATCTCAACGAATTGCCTTCGCCTCTCAGTTCCGCAGACGATTATTAGCTTGGGCGTGTCTCCAATTGTCTGACCAGGTGTGCGTGAGGCTAACCTGAGCGGCGGCAGCTTCTTGAACCTCAGACTCCCCAACTTACTGGCGAACCGATTTGAACATAGTGGAGACTGTTGTGGTTCTGCGCGTACGAACGCTCCACACGAGGAATTGGGCCTTCGTGCCTGCACTGCCGGGCATGCACCTCGAGTGCTCGGACGGAGTGGCCGTCGATTGATGTCATGCTTCTTCACTCGTCTGCGAACCACGGGTGCTTAAGTGGCGCTGAAATTCCGACAATCTCATCTCCTTGTCTTTTTCTCTCCCTTTCTACTCGCGGCTGCGTCTCTCTTTTGTGGTCACACTGCCGTCTTTCTAGTCTTACCCTAGTCTTTTTCGTCACCTCCCATCTTTTCTTGTCACTCCCCTCTACGCCAACTTCCGTTCCCTGTAACTAACGTACGCTCCCCGGTCGAGGGCAATGGTTTCCAGTCATGACTATTGGAAATACGGATACGATTGGAGAGTCTCGACGGATTCAGAATCGCAATTAAAAGAATCCGTGTTATCTGTCGTCTTTGATAACGGGGCTCAGCGTCAACTCTCGAGCGTCCGCATACCTTTGTCGTGTAACAATGACGTCGCTCAGACATGGGTACGACGTTTTTATCTTTTGGATGCTTGTTCAGGATCAATGATAATTGCGATTCCTCAGCAAATCGAATCCTTGCCGTTCTCACTTTTTGTCATCGACCGTATTTCCTCCGAGACCTAGAAAGGACCTCATGCTCGAAACGACCTTTCATTCCCAATCTTTAGGGCGGATTACCACTCGCCTCCTCCGCCGTCCACGTTTGGAGCTGCTGAAATTTGCAAGGAGATTGTATTCATCGAGGCTGGATTTCCAGAAGACCCTGGCAACATTATCTTCGAATATAACCAAGCGCTGACGAAAACGCGCAGAGCGTGTCGATCTCTCCTGCCCTCCCCGAGGTGCAACTTCGCCTGATGGTTGACCATGGGTCTGAACAGTGTGGTCTAGTTGGCATAGTGGATCAGTCTTGGTCTGGGTGGAAGACGAGGTAGGACAGAATGGCACGTTTTCAAGTCTGATACAACTGTGCAGGCATTATAGTTGTGTTTTAGTGGTCTCTGTCCACTCGCATCAGTAAAATGTCACGTAAATGTTGTAGCCTTCTCGGAGAAGAAAGTGTCCGAGTCGCAGACATGATGTATCAGTCGATCTGGCTCAGAACAGAAACAGGTACGCCATCCAGTTCCTTAATACCAGTATTCGTGAAACGATGAAGTAAGCTTACAACGTAGCTCCGCCCGGGCCTGTTTTGACGGTTTCAAGATGTCCAGACTATTAATAAATCCACGGAGTAAAACCGATAAGTTGCGTAGCTATATATGTTGAAGTGCCAGAAAGCATAAGCGGATTTTTAGTACTGAGCCACGATAGCGAAATATGGCACAGCCGCCGTAGCGTCAAGTTCCAGCCATTCAAAATGGACCTGTCCATATACATTGGCACTTCCACATCCAGATGAATGGAAAAAATTCCGACACGATTTAACAAGTTGTGGTTTTTCGACTCCCTGCCATCTCGGGGTAGGCTGCACTGGCAGAACTGTTCTAATTCGGAAGTTTCAAGCGGTGGGTTCACACTCAAATTGTCCTGGCTCAACATATCAAGTGCTTGAGACAGCAATGCACAGGCTTGTGGCATAGTGTGGACTGGTCAGACTGACAGGTGTCCAGTCGCGCGTCAATACTATGTAGATCCGCAAACCAAAAAGTTCAAAGCACCATGTGCTCCTTTGTCATCTTCGATAACAAGGTAGGGGGTAAGGTAACCGAGATTGCTTGCCTAACTGACATTTGCCGACCCAGGCGTGGATAGAGATAGGTCTTGAAGGGCCAGGGAGAAGCACATACTTTGCTCATCAAAAGAACTGCCCCTTAAAGTCGGGGGAACCAACCCGGGGTGATCCACCGGAACTGTGTCTTGAAGCTTGAAGTGCCAAACATGATTCGACACCCAACCGGAGCAAGTTGTTATCCTAGGAATCACCACGCGGACCGATTCGGTTGTCCGACTCAGTGGCTCTCAAGCCTGAGTTCCGCGAGCTTCCATTCCCGGTGTTCCGAAGGTAGGTCTCGTCGCAGTTTTGCAGGGCCAAGCGCCGTATGTGACCGATTTGCAACCATATGCATCAGTATGACTTGGATAAAAACAACTTATGTGGAACGCACTGAACGTGTCCCGTGGAGGTTCAAGTATCTGTGTTCCCCTTCTGCCACGTTAAGCACCATATTCCAACATATAAGTGCTCGACTGCTGACAGCGCAATACCCTACATTCACCTCCTTCAATATGAAGTCGCTTGTTGCACTCTCCTTCGTCGTCCTTGCAACCTCTGTCTTTGCCTCTCCGGTCACCATCCCATTGACGAAGCTCCAACGCAGTGGAACTTATCTTAAAGGGTCTTCTGACGCAGATCGTGCTCGCGCTGCATTTCTAAGGTCCCGTACAGCCAGTGGACCGGCCACTGTCCCAACCTAGCATATAGCCAGTACGCAACAGGCGTTGGTATCGGTAGCCCTCCGACGTACTATAACCTCATTGTTGATACCGGGTCTTCCAACACTTTCTGTGGGTGGGTAATGGATGATTGGTTGAAGTCAAGCCTCATTTGATCCTCGTTGCAGCACTGGTCGTTCGTATGTTCGGACGAAAACCAGCATTTTCATTGAGCAAGATGTGAATGTCACCTATGGGGTAGGCTACATCTCAGGATTGGGGTGTAAGGATCTTTAAATTCTATCCGCGCCTGATCATTGACAATAGGTAGATCTTGACCAGGTTACCCTCGCTCCCAATCTTGTTATCACCAACCAATTGATTGGTGATGCACTTTCTTTTGCTGATTTCGAAGGAGTCGATGGCATTATTGGTGTTGGACCTGCCGACCTCACGCAGGGCACGCTGTTACCTGATGTAAATGCGACAATCGCGACAGTCATGAACAACCTCGTGTCACAGGGACTCATCATTAACAAGTGCTTGGTGTTTACTTTGCCCCTTCCACGAATAACAGTGACACAAGTAAGTGTTCAATTCCAGGTGCTTGTCTCTTGCCATCTCTGAGATGTGTAGATGGTGCATTGACTTATGGAGGTGCTGATCCAAACCTGGTATGCATATAATTTTCTTGTCATACGTTGTCGGTCTGGTGCTTGACTAGCTTATATCACACAGTACGAGGGTGAGGTGACATACACACCTGTAACGGAGACACTGCCAGCCGGCTATTATTGGGGCATTAACGTCACTTTGGTCACCTACGGTACCCACACCATCATCCCCACTTCCACTGCTGGGATTGTTGACACCGGTACTACGCGTATGTTTCCTTCCCACTCTTATGCAACTACTCACGAGATCTGACGCAAATGCCGTCTCTCAGAGGTCCTCCTCCCAGACGACTTTTTCGACGTATACATGAAAGCAATCCTAGGAGCGACGTTTGATTTGAACATTGGTCTCATAGAAATCCCGACTTCCTCTATTGCACATATGTGGTCCCTCAACTTCTTGATCGCCGGGCGGGAGTTCAACATGGACGTCGCTTCCCAACTAATCCCGATTGACCAGAACGCGGCCTGGGGTGCGCCTGCTGGGAAACAGTACGGCGTGGTCTGCAACACAGGAAGCAATAGTGGACTTGGATTGGATTTCACTATTGGACAAAAGTTCATGGAGAGATACTATGCGGTTAGTAGTGGACCATGCTTCTCGAAGCATGAGCTCATCGATCAATTTTGATAGGTTTTCGACGCCGATCCCAACCGCGTTGGATTTGCAGAGACGTAAGTATCGAATTCGTGTTGAAATGAGTTAAATCTGAGCTTACCCATCTATAGGAACAACACCTTTTCAACGATCGAAGCATAACGGAATCGCCATTCTATTCTTTAGTCCCTGTATTTTGATTTCCCGCTGTCGCGTTTTTTTCGCATTCGCGCTTCAGTCTCGTACGTGCGCGACTTCCAAATCTTCTTGTTTCACGGCCTTCTCGCGTCTCCTGGTTCTGCAGTTTGAATGGTGACTGTGTTATTTATTCATTATTATTCTCGACCGCTTCGATGCATCTAACCTTCCCGACGTCTCCGGTGCCACTTTGCAACCATGTCGTATCCCGTACACAGTTTTTTTTTTTTTTTTTTTTACAACCAAGTTGCATCAACTTCAAAAAGCAATGGGGTTCCGTCGATGTAGACTCATGTGCGAGCAGGGTTTCTGTCGACCCTAAACCAGCGGTTCCAACTCATGAGCAGGGTCATACCTTCAATGAATACTAATAGTTATTTATACCACAAGAGCAACTTGTTTATACTCAGACTAAGTAGTAACGGTTTGCAATAGTGTTGGGCCAAACATAGGGTGACATCACTGATTACAGAGCAAAGTAATTTGTTTGTAGCAGTGTACAATTGACGCCATCACTCCTGCCCCTCACGCGATTGTGATAGTATGTCTCACGTAGGGCCTTACGCCCCAAGGGACAGAAATTGATATATATAAACCAACCATAGGGCAATTCGTTGCATGCCTCCGGCACCATGATTTTCGTCCCGTGTGCTGTTGCGTCCCCGACCGAAGAGTTGTTGGCAAACATAGAGCAGTCTACCGTTGACTGTTTCTCAAGCCGTAGCACACTCTCGAGATGATGCAGGATGGTGATGAAGGTGAACATGGATCCATGGTAATGGATTTGAAGAAGAACTTCCGACGAGCCGAGAGAGCGAACGTGCAAGTCAGACGTATCTTGCGACAGGACCAGTCGGACGAACTGAAGTGAGGATCGAAGATGGTATCACTGCTTGGAAGAACGCTCGGAGAGGACTTCAGTTACCGCTGTACGTACTATCCTTTGATCTGTGTCATATACCTTGCTTGGATAGCACCGGACGTCCTTCGATCCCTGTTTCGACTTCGAGAATCGAGAGTATTGGATCGCATTCCAACACGGGAGGGTGAGACAACGAGATATTTTTATAGTCCAAAGACTTGGTGGTCTGTTGGTGTGATGATCCTAACTCCGGCCGGGGATTCCTATGTCATCAAAAATACTGCTTAATTTCCTAATGCACCTCCGAATGGTTGATCCACACGGTAATTCACGAGCAATACTCCGAAAGGACGCCGAATTGCAGGTCAGATTATTTCAAAGTTACGTTCAACATCAGCGCAGTAAATGATTTCAGGCCAACCAGGAATATACCTGGATGGAAATTCGCCTGGCTCAGCCAAACATACTCGAAGATCGCGCGTGGTGCGCACCTCCCCAATCGACATAATTTTCGAGTTGGTTTGTATTTCATTGCCGAGTACATCACCGACAAGCGGTATCTCTTAGCGTAAGTTTGATACGTTTGCTCAACGGATGTTCGTGTTATCCGACTGAGGCCGGATTTGGCCTGAACCAGATAGAGAAGACGTTACGAAGCTAAAATACACGAATTTTGTCCAGACAGCACTTACATAGATGTATCAGAAGGCTGTTAATCACTTCGCCAAAGCCGGCACGACGATTTGTCCAACGCTTTGCGGATCGACTTCTCCTTTCTATTTGGTGCGAGAGCAATACATGTAGGAATATTTTCTGGTTGCTCTGTCCAGACATGATGTGGTATCGGCGACGGATTAGCACTTGAAAGCGCAGTAGATAGCTTCTCAAGGGTAGACACGTCCGGGGTCTGGAAAAAAGCAAGCCGAGGATCAACACACATAGAAAACGTCCCAAGGTGAAATGCAGCATACCTGAAGCACGACCTGCGCGGACTCGTGTCATGTATGGAATGCCATAATCTCCAAGCTCACCTTGCGCATATTCTTCAAATCCGCCAGGTAGTCGATCGTTTCTTGCCGCTCACGCGTCACGTGCAGAACCTGCCGAGGAAAATGTTGTGGAAAAACACGAACTTGATGGCTGCAATGTACACATACCGCAGTGGCCGCGTGCGCTGTCTGGGCCATGAGTGGTCCAACACCCCACTTGTCCTTCTTTTTGTTATTCAGAGAGAGAGAAAATTAGTTCCTTACATGGCTTGCTCGGACATGAAACGTCGTCTCAGGTGCGATGACGCAGACTCACATCAAAAAGGTCCCTACGCACGACGATCTGCATCACGAGTGGCTCAGTATTGGTGGAGATCTGTGATGGGTCATTCTGAGTGTTCTGCGTCGTTGAATCAGAAAGTCAGAGGGTAAATTGTGGACCCTTGAAGATTCCGTACGGGGAGTACCGTACTAGTTGGTGTATCCTGCGATATATGTGAATCCATCGCGCCGGTTGCACGATACCGCCTTGGGGAATTGAACCCCGAAGAGAATGAGAGCTTTACTTGAAGATGGTCGCCGCCACGGGAAAGAGAGAATAATCGAGGTAAAGAGGAAGCAAAGCGCACTTGCATGCGTGTTTAGGACAGGCTACTTTGAACATCAATCTCAAATTATATCCCATCCCCGATTAGACTCCGCCTTGGGCCCCGAGGCCTGAGACCCAATCGACCGGGCAGCTCTATCTCAGAGACTATGATCCATACCTTCGGCTATGCTGTTTCCTCGACATACATGCGAGAGAGCTGCCGAACGATGCAGCGGTACGGCAAAATTTATTCAACACCCTTGACAGTTTTGAAGAGGACGAGGGGATGTTCTCCGACTCACCGCTGGCGCTACTCGCGATTCAGACCAGAGGGCGACCATTCGCACATATGCACATGGGCAAAATTCTTCAAGGAGAACTAGTACTAGCAGCGAAAGACTTCAAGGAGCCGAGACGAAGTGTGACCAGCGATGCCATCGGTGCGTGCGATATCATACCAGAGACTATGTCCCCACCAGTATCGGGTATGGAGTGCGATCCTGGTTGGAGACGGCTGAAATATTTGACACACGCCATAATTCAGAGCCAACTTAAAGCGCTGATAGTTAATCGGCGGTGCCCGTCAGCGGAGAGTTCTTAACGGAAAATGTTGGTAGTGATACCGACTACTATACCAGGTTGTGCTCGTTTTCCTCTACTTAACGCCGTATTTATTCGAGCTCTGCATAATACCTGTACACCGTACTGGTGCAAATGTCCGTTCAGGCCTCAGCGAGTCATCACTACGATACATTGAATTGGTTTTGCGTTGGTGTATCATCCGAAATTCCAGGCCCTTCAGAACTCAGCAGCATACTCAGCGGCGTAAGTTTCACAGGAAGCGGTGACATTCCTCAAACCATACATGGTAGTAAGTCAATGTATGAGATGACATACTGAGTGGGGTGTCCCTCAACTATTTAAAGAGGAGGGTTATAGTGACAAATAAGCAGAACATAGTAAAGTACTGAGTGGCGATACTTTTCTCATAATCTATGTGATGCGGGGGTGATGCAAATGCAGATAGCGGAAGCGTGGACAATGCAAACGAAGGGACGGCGAGAAGGCCAGTGAAATCAAGCAAAAAGATCAGCAAGCCGAAAACGAAGAACGGGGAATTTACTCCTTCTTCTCCTCCTTGTTCTCTGGCGATGACTCAGAGGCAGCATTTTCGGCGTTGCGTTTCTCGTAAACCTTCTGGAAAAGCCCAAGCGAAGCTTGCTGAGTTTCATCGATCTTCTGCTTAATTTGCTCCGCAGTAACCGAAGCATCGCCAGCCTGGCCCTTCACCGCCAATTCACGCAGTTCACCGACGAGCTTAGTGACTTTCTCTTTCTCCGTGGCATCGAGCTGGTCTTTGAACTCGTTCATAGCTAAATGAATCTGTGAGCACCGAGTTCACGGTCACAATAACTATGAACTGACCTTTCTCTGTATCAGCGCAAACGGATTCACCCTTGTTTGCTTCCTCGATAAGAGAACGGCGGGCCTTATCGGACTCAGCGTACTGCTCAGCATCCGATACCATACGTTCGATGTCCTTGTCACTAAGACCCGACGAGGAAGCAATGGTCATCGATTGGTCCTTGTTGGTGGCCTTGTCTTTGGCAGAGACGTTGACAATACCATCTAGAAAACAGTCAGCATGTGCGAAATGAAATTTGGATATTCACACACTGACCTGCATCGATGTCGAAGGTAATCTCAATTTGAGGGACACCCTTTGGCGCAGGAGGAATGCCCACAAGATTGAAATTGCCG
>JBBPLJ010000305.1:14899-26478 GCA_038089715.1 Veloporphyrellus conicus
GTTTAACAGTAAAACCGTGGTTCCGATTGTCAATGATTTCGAGAGTACGCCAGATCAGCTATTGGACAGCCTTCTCCGCTATAGTACTGCTCACGGCACCAAGTTCACTCTCGCGATTCAACGAGCCCGTGCGATTATGGAGAAAAGCTGGAGCACCGAAAGGTAAACGCCGAGTATTCCACTTAACTCTCATAATGCCAAATCTCCATTTGTTAGACTCCCGGTAATTATTTTCCTTTCTGACGGTGAGTGTAGCATCGGAGACGATGTTATGCAGGATCTGTGCCGTACGGCTGTTCAACTTGGGTAGGCGCCTTCTCTCTTCTACATTGCATACCTACGTTTCAGCTAATAGGCATCCTTTTTTCCTGCAAACATAGAAAGGCGGTGTCGTTCCATGCTGTGTCGTTTGGTCGAGAACGTTCTTCCATGTACTTGCGTCACATGGCCGACATTGCGCGCGAGGTACAAAGCAATGCACCGAGGGATCCACTCGCACCACCCACGGCAACTGTACTCTCGTCGTACACGCAAGCGTTGGATACGGTGCGTGTGCCCGCCTCCGCAGTGGTTTACCTTATATACTGAGTCCTTGGCTTGCCACTCATGCTATAGGTGCAACTTGCGGAGACGTTTTTAGGTATCGCAGAGTCATTGAGAAAGCCGAGAGGGGCGCTGTTGCATCTTGAAGAGTTGAAGTGAATCCGTACGGAGGTTTTTCGCTGCGTTGAGGACGACGATATTTGTAATCCGAAATTGCCTCAGGATTGTAACAGTACGTACCTCCGAGGGTTATGGTGCGGCCTTTATTTAGGCCATCCAAGCAATGATTCCGAAGTGAATGTTTAATTGGCACCTGCCAGTTTATCCACCGCTGGCGGATCCATTGTCTCGTTGGTCGCATTGACCTGAGTTATATCCCTCGAGTTTGTCCAAGAATTACATGAACCTTGGTGAATGATCTCAAATTATACTTTGGAGTGTTTGTGTCATTCGCTATCACCTATATATATATAGTAAACTTTTTCATACTACATGTAGTATTGATGCATAAATGTCATCTTGCATTAACTTTTGGGTTTCACCACAGTGGACTGCCATGGAAAGTTTGGCAAGGATTCTCATATATACTATAGCATGGCACCAGAGCTAAAACATGTAGTACATGCTCAGCTCCCACTGTATTGTGTTATAATAGAAGCTGAGACTACATTTTTCTCCTCTCTTTGTTCTTATGACTTTGATTATATTCCTGAATATTCTCTGACAGATACTCTAGCTTTTGATTAAGGTCATTCTCTGAGCTCTGCCTTGCCTTATCTGTTACAATCACAGATTTTCATTATATCTTAAAGCCAAAACATTCACTTCAAACTTCTATCACCTTCTGCAGGCATGGGAAAATATTTCCTTTTGGGGGTCCATGTTCAGTCATGTTCGAGCACCAGATTCGAGCATATTCGAGCATGCTACAACACTCAAAATCCTATGTTCGAGCAGCTTATTTATTTATGACTAGCAAACCATTAGAATATTAAGGTAAAAGTGTACAAAGCATACAAAAGTTACCCATGCTCAAACCCCCCTATCTTTCCATGTTTGAGCATGTTTGAGCATACTAAACAGTCAAAACCTGGTGTTCTAATGTTTCCCCCAGGTTATTAAGATACTATTGAAGATATCCACAGTATTAGAATATCCAGAAAGGACTTAGCTCTTATACATTATTCACTTTGCTCAAATACTCCTATCTTTTATATTTAAGCATGTTTGAGCATGTTTAAGCAGTCAAAATGCAGTGTTCTAGGGGACTTTCTAAACTCTTTCAATATTACTGACAATGTCTACAATACTAGAACATTTTAAATAAGGTCTTATTTTTTTATAATATTTACTCTCATCCTATATCCCTATCTATTACTTAGTATAGAACTCATGCTAACTCCAGCCCTGCTGAGCAAGGCCAATTATTCTTCCATTCTGCCATATTCTCATGGACTTTAGCATAATTATTACATGCCTTCTTTTTATATAGCTTTCCTGCTATTTCTTATTTTATCTTAAATAGAGTATCAATATGTACAATCATATAACTAGTATATATAGCTAATCTAAAGCACCAGGAGAACCTTAGTTTGGTTCTTTTGAAGTTCCCCTAAAGCTCCTCTAAGGATTCTTCTTCTGATATCTTTTTTTCTCTAGTTTAAGCTATCTAGTATGTAATCTAAAGCTCAAAGCTAAGAGTTGTTTTATTATCTTTCTATGATCTCTCTTACTATTCTTCTGGGACTATCTCTCCACCTCATGTTTCTTATCATGAGTAGTTTCCCCATTTATTCTATATGGTCCAGATAGCCCTGTAGTATAAATATCTGATCTCCTTGGGATGTACTTTAGCTTTTTCTATGCAATTAATACTTTTATCTCCTATATAGTGATTTTTTCACTGGTGTATACTAAGAACCTCTATTAGTCTTCATCCTACTATTGAGTAGATGCTCACTATTGACAAGAGTAACTAGAACCTTGTCTGTATCATTAGCAGAAGTCTAGATCTGGTATAGAGCCTAGCTAGTAGGTTGTTACTTAGAGTATAATATATTGGATAATTGAAATACTCAAGAGTCTAATCTGAATACAAGTTAGAATCAAATAATGGAAAAATAGTGGCCAAAGAATAGTGGCTTAATACTACCCACTTATATATAGTATAATAACCAGCATCACTACCAGTACAACCATCATGCCTTGGGCAGATCCACTAACTCATAAGCCACAATCCAAACTAGGATCATATAATCTTGAATGGTTAGAATGCTCCTTCTACCTCAGCAAAGTCCATTGAGTCTCAAAAGCATGATATTATTATACTACCATAACTCTTCCAGCCACCAAAAATCAGCTCTAAAAGCCTCTCTGTGAATCATATATATATATAGATGAGCACTGACAGGCTGCTCTGACCTTACAATCAAGATTCCTGCAAAACAATCACAGCTTATTGCCATAGAGAAGGGGCTAATGAAGTCTGTCAAGGATTTGAGGATCCACAACCACATTTTTGGCACATTATTAACTATCAACAACATCCTGTCTCCAAAGGAAGAAAATGAAGTTGGGGAGTCAATGTATCAATTCAAAGATAAAGTAACAATTGTTGCAGCTATCCATCATCAGATGACTGTTGAATGCAGAGAGATTTGAGGTTGGGTCCAATGATGAAGAAGATGACCCATTGGCCAGATTACTCAGCTGTGTGAGAAACTGGAGATGGGTTGCATCTTCTCAAGCTTCGTGGTGAGATGCAATAGGAGGAAATGCAAAAGGCGAAGCAGACGACATTAGGAAGCAGTAGTAGGTCACCGTTAATATGTCACATGTCATAAATTTACATTGCTCCCATTGAATAAAATTTCTGCACGTGGAAAAAAAGTGCGACAATAAAAAAACATTTATTTATTTGGTGTTTGGAGCATGGCACCGTAGTTGCTGAGGGGGGGACTCCCAGTTTACGGTTCCGACCCTTTCGCCAAATTACTTAAAATATAGGTGGGATGAATGAGAGACCCTGGCTGACAGTCATCTGACGTGTCCTTGACTCGCGGCTGAGGAACCATCAGCGACTCAGCATGCCTGTAGTTACATATGTACTAGGTCATCCGTCTACCCTCTTCACCCAGGAAGTGCTCACCAGACAGACACACCTTGTACATGGTACCACCGTACATTCAATGCCAGCGATCGTATGTTACCACATGGTAATGCATCAGATCCAGAAAAAAAAAAGAAATGGCAACACACGACCAGTTCTGCTCCACAATCCGTGCACCCATGAACTGGCAATAAATGTTAGGGCGAACAACTCAAGGGCACTCGAAGAGAGGCTTGTCAAGAGCAGTGAATAACAATCCCAAAACTGGGGATAAACTATGATACAGGCTGTCTTATATACCTATCTACTTGGTCTGTGCGCACTATACACATGGTAAACATGAGGCGTCACATGATACTATGTCATCGATGTCATCATATGACATCATAGTCCAGACCGACCTAGACCAAAGCACGTGATACGTCATGTGATCAGTCAGGTGATAAAGTTATGTAAGCTATAGTACAGAGAGAAGTAAAAGTTCTTTCATTACCCCCTTTTCAAGGACTGATGTCCGCGGCAGTTGGGAATTCGAACATAGAGTCGGGAAGGTGATTATACTATTTTTGGAATGAGAGGAATTCGGGAGAGGAGAAAATGGAAGCTTTTGGGTAACAAATGGCGGGAGGGATGCAAATAGGACATTTACAGATCGGATCAGGACTGTTTGCGTTATACCTCATATGGATCATCTTTTCTGATCGTTTCGCTGTAGGATGCAAGCGATAGAAGTCCTTGATTGCTTGTTTGGCATTTTGGAGATCTTTCTCCTTTTTCCATTCATTTTCTTCTCGAGGGAAACCTTTCCATTTGACGAGTAATCCGATCTGTCCTCGTCGTTCTCTGGAATCGATGATGGCTTCAACCTCATGTTCTTCCACTTGGTTCATGACATCGGAAGGGGGAGGAGGTGGAGCCTTTTGTGAGTCGAATTCTCCTTTTTTGTATGGGTGTAGGAGACATTCATTGAATACTGGGTGGATGCCCTTCCATGAATGTTCCAGTTTCAACTTGTAAGCTGACAGGCCAACTTTCTCAATGATCTTAAAAGAGCCATAGCGTTTATTGTCAAGCTTCTTGGAGGGTCTTTCGGTTCGAATATTTGTCGACTCTAGTAATACGAGATCTCCAACTTTAAAGTTTTTGGGTTTAACCCCTTTGTCGTGATATTTTTTCATATCCGCAGCTGCCTTTTCTAAGGATGCTTGTGCGGCGTCTCTCATATCTTTCATTTTCGCCATGAATTCCTTGGCTTCTTCGACAGGTTTTCCTTTGCGAAGGTCTATACCGTAGCGTGGTTTGATGCCATAGTTGAGCATGAACGGGGAATATTTAGTTGAACTAGTTGCCTTGCTATTGTGTGCAAATTCTGCAAGTGCCAATCATTCAGCCCAATCGCTTTGGCGGTAATTGGTATAGATGCGGAGATATTGTTTGATTTCTGCATTATATCGTTCGGTTTGACTGTTAGTTTGAGGGTGGAAAGCCATGGAGGGGTTTCCCGTGATATGAAGCATTTCATATATGCTTTTCATGAATTCTGAGATGAATTGTGGTCCTCTGTCCGAAATAATTTTCTTGGGTACCCCATGTAGTTTAAACACATGATCCCTGAATATTTTGGCTACACCTTTTGCCGTGATATTTTGATTCACGGGGAATACATGAATCATCTTGGAAAAGCGGTCGACAATTGTGAGGATCATGTCATAACTGTTTGATTCGGGCAATAGGCCTATTAGATCGATGGAAATTTCTTCCCAAGGATTTTCAGGGGCGATGTGAGGATTGAGCGGAGTGGTGTGATTTTGTCAGATGGGTTTCGCTTTCTGACATTTGTCACAACCTGAGGTGTACTTTTCCGCATCTTTCCTGAGGGTGGGCCACCAATATCTGTTTCAAACTAGGTCCGCTGTTCGTCTTGTGCTGGGATATCTGGCAAGGGGATGGTCGTGGTGTGCGATCAATATTTTTTCTCTTAGTTTATGATCACCGGGAATGTAAAGAAGGCCTTTCCATCTGAGTACTCCGTTTTCCTCAGACCAGTCGGGCTTTTTCTCTTTTAGGCCTTGTCTTGCCCACTTTTCTCGCAGGTGCTGGGTCTTCTGCACCTGAGCTTCGATTTTAAGATGAACAGGATTGGCGGGTGAACCACTAGTTTCCTATGTCTCGGTAGGGGTTTCCTGGACCGGTGGGCTAACCACCTGACTCTCAGGAGCCACACACCAAGTGAAAAGTGAATCGGGGAGGAGGATCTGAGCTTTATTGTCGTGCTCTACCCCCTTTTCAAAGTCTGGCCTCCAGGACAGAGGATCGGCAGGGTTAGTTTTCCTGGGTTAGTTTTCCTGGAGCGGTGAGTGATCTTCAGATTGTATTCCTGAAGCTTTTGTTGCCAATGGGCTTGGCGACGGGAAAGATCTTGGGGCTTCTTGAAATACGTCAGGTTGTTGTGATTGGTTAAGATCTCGACCTGATGTTTTGCGCCGAGTACATAGTGGCGCCATTCTTGGAGGGCAAACATAATTGCTGCTAGTTCCAAGTCAGCGGCATGGTAGTTCCTTTCGGCTTCGCTGAGGGACTTGGAAATGTAGGCAATTGGATGCCATTTTTCGTTTTGTTTTTGAGTTAGAACTGCTCCTATTCCAACCCCTGATCTGTCAGTTTCTATTCTGAAGGGATCATCATCCGTCGGCATTCTTAGCACTGGAGCTAATGTAATGGCTTTCTTAAGGGCTTCATATGCCCCTTGTTGTTCCGATCCCCAAATGAACTCTTGTTTTTCCGATGTGAGCATATTCAGGGGTCGTGCGATTTTGGCGAAATCTTGGATAAATCGCTGATAAAAGTTGAGGAATTCTAAGAAATCTCAAACTTGTTTCCTTGTGGTCAGGACCGGCCAATCATCTATGGCTTGGACCTTCCCGGGGTCCATTCGGACTTGGTTCTCGCTGACAATGAGACCGAGATATTCGGTTTCCAAGGTCTCAAACTCGCACTTCGTATGTTTCAAATATAATTTGTTGTCTCGTAATATTTGTAACACTTCTTTTACAATTGCGCGATGTTCTTTGATTGTCTTTGAGAATATCATTATGTCGTCCATGTATATGATGACTTTGCCCTTGCTGATGAGATCATGGAACAAGTGATTCATCATCGTCTGGAAAGTTGTGGGGGAGTTAGAGAGTCCAAAGAACATGACCAATGGTTCAAATAGGCCTCTGTTGGTGCAGAATGCAGCTTTCCACTCGTCACTGTCTTTCATCCAGATGTTATTATATCCCCATCAGATATTGAGTTTCGTGAAGTATTTGGCAGATTTCAACTTGTTGATTAACTCAGATATCAAGGGAAGGGGATACCAGTTTTTAACCGTAATGGCATTCAACTTCCGGTAGTCTTGCACAGGTTGGAGTTTTCCATCCTTCTTTTTGACAAAGAAGGTGGATGCAAAGGGAGATTTGGAAGGGCAGATTCTTTCTGATTTTAGATTTTCTTCGAGGAACGCGTCGAGCTCCTTTTGTTCCTCGGTTGACAGATTATAGGTTTTACAATCTATCGTATGATCACCAGGAAGTAATTTGATGGTGTGATCCCAGGGACGTCTTGGGGGAAGTTCGTCAAAGTTTTCTTTTGTGAACACGTCCTTGTACTCATGATATTCTTTAGGGACTACGTCTTTGAATGTCAAGTCCTGTTTTGCCTTGTTCATCTCGGCGGCGATCTCCATTGCTGTATTTGTCTTGGTTGAAGCGTTTCGGAGATATTCAACCACGTCGATGGAGAAATAGCGGTCACCATTTTATATAGCTCTGGTGAAATGGGGCTCTTCGTCATCGTTGATGTCTTGAAGTCCAGGCATGATATGATCGTTTTCACACCTAAACTCAATTCTGCCCATTTTCCAGTCGATTGCTGGGTTGTGGAATTTGAGCCAGTTGTGACCAAGGAATAGAATGTTGGTTCCAAGGTCAGTCACTGCAAGGGCAAGTTGTTCGCAATAATCGAGAATTCTCAGTTCTACTATGACTATTTCTGAGATATTTCCCGACTGGTTAAGGGTACCGTCGGCGTTGTAGACCGGAATGGGTCTGGGGAGTTTGTGGGTCGTCAGCCCTTTTGTTTTGACGTATGACCTATCGATTGAAGATCCAGTGTAACCTGAATCGATCAGTGCTTGCACTTGGTACTCAGTTCGGTCTTCCGATACGATCGTCACGGGAAGTTCGAGAGAGTCTCGTTTATTGTCACGAACAGACCTATTAACGTATCTAGGTCGAGACTGGAGTTCTTTAAGTATGAACTTGACTTCCTTGTCATCTAGTCTTTTAAGGTTGTTGATTAGCTCATGACCAACTTCTCTTCTTCTTGATTCATGGACGAACAACATCAAGTGTTTTATGGTACAATCCTCATCCTTTTCTCGGATTACTTGTGTGATCCACTCTATTGACCAGGGATCAACAGTATTCATCCACGAGATCTTTCCGCTAGTGGAAGAACTGGCGGGCGAACCACCTGACTTCTCCACAGATCTCTTCAGGATTTGGACCTGTTTTGAAAGGACTTCGGCCATCTTACTCTTGGTTTCGGATGGCTTACTGGGAACAATGGTGGGTTGAGATACCAGGGGTCGCGAAATCCGACTGGTACTCTCAATGTTAGAAGATGTTCTGGTTGAACCAAAATCTTGTTTGCCCCAATCCGTTGTATCGAGATCGTTGGTTTCCTGGATCTCAGGGGTCTTTATCTGTTCGAGTATTAACTGGGCTACTCGGTCACCCTTTTTGATTTCAAGCGCTTTAGCACCGTGGTTGAACAAGAGGACTTTCACCTCTCCTCGGTAATCTCGATCAATCACACCAGCTCCTACGCTGATAAACTTTTTCGCTGCCAATCCAGATCTTGGCGCGATTCTGCCATAGCAGCCTTTGGGTATGGCCATGGCGAGGCCGGTGGAAATCAATTTCTTATTATGTGGTTCAACCACCACATCTTCTATACTCGAAAGGTTGTATCCTGTGGCATCCTTAGATCCTCGTGTCGGGATCACCGCATCTTTGTTTTCCTTTTTTACCTTTAAGGAATCGGCGGGCTGACCACCAGTTTTCCTTTTCAGGATTTTCTTAACCTCGGGATGTTTGCTGGTCACGGGGGTTGCAAGGTCGACTGTGACAGCAGCGATGTCGGATTTTTTCTTAGAAGGATTGGCGGGTGCACCACCTGTTTCCTTCTCTTCAGTTATTTCACACTTGTCAATCATTGCAAACGGAGAGTATTTATTATAGTATTGAGAGACAAAATCATTCTTGGAACAGGTAGACGACCGGCTATCTACTGTCCATTTACAAAAGACTGCTCCACTCTTTCTATTTCTGCGTGAAGCTCATCGGCGTTTATGTAACTAATCTTGACCCCTCGGATGGTGACCTTTCTGACCACCAGGGGTTTCCTTGGACACATGTGGGTGGCACAAGGCCAGGTACCACCACATTGCCAACACTTGCCCTCAGCACGGGCCCTTGCGAGATCCATCAGCGCACCTTGGCCACCGAAGACTCCAACTTGATTCAGATGTATAGAAGTTTGAGCAGAGGCGGGGGGCGCAGTGTTCGCCTGCCTTGCTGGGGCGGAAGTGGAGGAAGAAGAAGAAGAGGGCGTGTTTCATTTTTGCCAAAAAGGCACTTTGGCAGGAAGGATGTTTTGCGCACGTTTGCACTCATTGATTTCGCAGAGGACTTGATTTGCCTTTATGAGATGTCGCTCCCAACATTCGAAGTCCTCGCTGTTGAGGAGCTCAGGCTTCGACCATTCAACATATTCGACGATCTCATTATGGGCGCCATTCCTTAGGATTGATACCAGGTGGCATCCGTTTACCTGGAAATCGTAACCCGCCTCAAGAACGAGTTGTTTCATTTGGACTATAAAGTCCTCGACCGTGTCGTTTTTTCCTTGCTTCAACATGAACAATTTCTGTTCAGCCTGACGTCAAAGGCCGGCTGGTTGAAATGTTGATGTGAGCTCAGCATCGAACTCATCCCACATTGGTACTTGTGCCTTTTGGACGAACAAGTCGGCGTATCATCCTGCAGCTCCTCCGCATATGTAGCTTAGTACCATAGAAATCTTTTGTGCGTCAGAGGGTTCTTCTTCAAATCCGCTAATGTAGAGGATGACACCTCTCCACCATTGGATGAACTTCTTCTTGTCGCCGTCGAATATCTCTGGCTTCGCGGCGTATGATTTGCCGATTTTCTTCGGCACATCTTGGAATGACTTTTTGGGTAGTTGAACCCGTGGACCGCTTGCGGCGAATCCTGTCGTTGTTGGTCGCTTCGGGGGTGCAACCAATCCTTCATCATCAGAGTCGAACTCCGATGATGTTTTTTGCCTTGTCAGCCCTAATTTAACCGTGGGCGAGATGGCGGGGGGAGGAGAATTGCAGTATTTGTAGTAGTTGTTGAGATCAGGTGGAGGGCCTTCTCTCGTTAACATCCACTGGTTAAACGCCCACTGATAGGCGAGCAGAGGATCTTGTTGTTGGCCGAAGCCTTGTATAGATGTGCCGGGTCGCGAAGGGGGCAAGGCCACATTTTCAGGGAGGGCGGAGGCGAGAGCCGACATATCGGCGAAGGACATGTTGATTTGTTGAGGAGCAGGGGCGGCAAGAGGAGGGTTTCGGGAGGCGGTATCTCGCCGGGATATGTATGGAAGCATACGTCGTGGTGGAAGGTATTGGGGGAACAGAGTGTAACGTTTCGCGTTTAGGACCTCGCACTAGGTGTACAGTTCTATGAATGCAGATGAGTGAGTGCTTTGTGGCCTCCTGAACTCAAAGTGAGCAGGTACAGCACACCGTGTGCGGGAGTATAATGAGGAGGGGGATCGAGGTCATGAAGACCCCGGGGATTCCAAAAATTGCGAATACAGAAAACAGTACCTGGTCCGTTGACGGGCGTGATGTCGGAGCGTCTCTAAGCAGTCGCGTGTTTTCTACTACACGGACCCTATCTTTCGGCGTACTTCTCCGAGTCGGATAGTACTACCAAGGCAATCAATTGCGCCTCTCAAAATGAGCAGGAGCACAACCCGTCCAAGGATAGTTTCTCGCGGTTTTACTCTCGGGAGCCTTGTAGCAGCTTCAAGGGTCTAGCAGAAACTAAATGCTGTCACGTCAAGTTGGTAGATGGAGGGAACCGAAAAGCGCTGGCTATGCGCTGAGGGAATACTGCCCTGTATCAGGTGTGACGGTCTCCGGTAATCACACAAACTGGCCAGCTAGCACGTGTACTGATCTCACGCCTGGTAGTGCACTATCCAGATATAGCAATGTTATCCTTATTGATGGCGGACGACTGTATGCATAGCGCAGGGGCTACTATTAGCATTCTGGCAGGTGCTAGTCCCAGCTCACTTCACGGAGAGCACCGGTCGATTGAACGACAGACCCTTAAGCCTAGGTCACCAGCTATAGCGAAGAGAGAACTACGAGCGACAAAGGGTGCAAGTAGGCAAGGGGAAAGTGGAAGAGTAAAGGGTGCGGTTGAGTAGTAGTTTTGGGATTATGTTAGAGTGAACAACTCAAGGGCACTCGAAGAGAGGCTTGTCAAGAGCAGTGAATAACAATCCCAAAACTGGGGATAAACTACGATACAGGCTGTCTTATATACCTATCTACTTGGTCCGTGCGCACTATACACATGGTAAACATGAGGTGTCACATGATACTACATCATCAATGTTGTCATATGACATCATAGTCCAGACTGACCTAGACCAAAGCACATGATATGTCATGTGATCAGTCAGGTGATAAAGTTACGTAAGCTATAGTACAGAGAGAAGTAAAAGTTCTTTCAATAAATCCAACATCACTTTGCTTGAATGGGCGGCACAGAAGATCGATGTGATGGCCCCAACCACG
>JBBPLJ010000306.1:0-14296 GCA_038089715.1 Veloporphyrellus conicus
TATAGAAAATTATTTTGACCACTGTTTTCTTAGAAAATTGATTTGGGATATCCCAATGGGTCTACTAACAATGCCACAACTTTATTTCATCCAAATTCCTGTCGGGTATTTGTAATTATAATTACTCCAGCCTTCTTCTAATATGGCCTGATATCATCTGTGTAAGCAGTACTTGCAGTCACTACATTTGACTTACTATGAGCGAGGTATCTGCGACTCTGAACAGCTTCGACTTGGTGTCGCAGTAGCAAAACCGGCTAGTCGAACATAGTAGTTAAAACACCATCTCGCAAGCTCATGCACATGATGATAATTTAATTTTTATATTGTCATCCGTTTGTCATTCTCCAGGCTCTCTACGACATGGTCATACATAGTCAATCATGGTGTATACGAGATTGCAAATGGTTTGGATGATGTACGATGAAGTTTCAATAATATACTAATCCGACTCGGATGAGCTGATGTGGCAGCATCATATTGTCCTGCACCTCCCTGCATAGCCTGAAGAGGAATTCCACTCCTATGCATCATTGATCTATCTTGCATATTGCAAGATCCGAGTCAGTAAAGACAAGACTCCTTGCAGTTTCTACCATCGGGTTTGGGGAGATCCATCATGCCTTTTTCCGCAACAACTTTTTCATTTATACTAATGACGCTCACAGAACGCAACCGAAATGACAAAAATCTGGGAACCTTGCACATCATTGGTCTGTCTTACGTATGGCGCAAGATAAGGACGCCACTCGTCATGTTTCTGCCATCAGCTGTGGTGGGACTCGTCATACCTCCGGCTTTCAAGCCAACTCTTACTGACGAGTCATCCGGGTTTAGCATGACCAAACTAGTTTTGTTGTTCATAATGATATTTGTGTCAGCAGCTTTCGCAACCGAATATCAGAGTCATGCTGGGCTGCCAGCGCCTTTAACGAGTCATTTCCCTTCGGCATACAAGCAGTTTCAGAGCTACAATGCATACAACATGATCTTCTAATGAAGCGGCTCAGCTTCACTCAGAGGAGATATTTAATGCAGACTCCCCAGAACGTGCGCAGTCAAACGTTACACCCAGAATGTCTTAGATTTAGTACAAGATAGTACGCGTGATATATACGAGACGGTTCTCAATTGACAACGCATGACATATCCACAACTTGAACCAGTACCTAATTACCAAGACCTTTGATGAACTCAAGGGCTAACCGCGGGCTACATCGTCGAGAAAGGTCAGGAGACGGACAGAGACGAAGGGGGACACACACCTATCCACAGGTTTGACGGGAATCTTCTTATCGAGCAGCTTCCCGCCCTTCTCGAACACGAAATGACTCCGCTTGGTCTTGTTGCCATCAGCAGCACCAAGGGCACCGATAAGCGTTCTCTGAGGATCTGAGAGTAGCCGGTACGGTAGTTGTTTCTTTGTAGCAATGAAATGCATCAGATCGAGGCGAAAAGCCGAGCTGTATGTGGGGATTAGCTTACCCTTGTCTGCCACTTAGTTTGAGCAGCAGGAGAATCTGCGCTGAGGCAGTAAACGCCATAGTTGAGCGCTCCAAATTCTTGCCAGACGTCTCTGAAGCCACACGCCTGTGTGGTACAACCGGCTGTACATTCAGGTTATGTATGTCAGCCTACTAAGATCGTCGTGATGCACAAGGGTTCCCCCCATGCACTACAGTCCAATAAACGATACTCACGCGTATCGGCTTTTGGAACCAGGAAGAGAATAGCACCCTTATCTGCTGTGAGAGATCCCGTATCGACATCCTCGCCCGCTTCGTTTTTAAGAACGAATGATGGAAGGGCCTCCCCTACGTCGATATTCTTGGGTGTGTCCGATGGCGCAGATGAAGGTTCCGCGGTCACAGGGGGCTCTTCAATTGCCACATCCACCTCAGCTTGCGGCTGCTCCTCAGAAGGCAGCTTTGCCTATTCCCATTAGAGCATAGCATCGTCGTTCGCAAGCAACAAAAATGGGTTTTTTCCACAGGTGACGTCAACATCCCCGAGGTCCACGAGCAAAGCGCGTAACTGACCTTTTTCGCATCTTGCTCTCGGTCGACGTCGACATCTTGATCCCCTTCTTTGCCTTCTGCATTCAAGGCCCGTTTTCGAGCGGATCCAGCTTTGGTCGGCTTAGCGGCGGCGGCTGGTGCTTTTCGCGACCTCTTAGCGGGCGCTTCAGGCCGTGCTTGTGCTGAGATCCGATTCGATCGGCGAGGTGGATTAGCAGAGTCCGTAGATGATTCAGCCATGTCTGGGTGCAGAGCGAAAGGCGGTGTGGATGAGGGAGAAGGTAAAGATGGGCGCAGGGTGGGCGAAGAGGATTTTTATGGGGGAAGGGGGTCTGTGCGCAAAAACTCAAAACTCAACCGCATGGCCTTGGGCTGCCAGATTGTCAATATTGATGCCGCGGTGGAGAAACCGCATCATTGGTATGACCTCACTTGGAGTGCGCACAGACCCTCAATTTCAACGTGGACGGGGCGTCACTGGTCACCGGTCACCGCGAAGCTGACCACAAGGCCGCCCTAGGGAATACTCCTTCCCGGCTACCTCAAGCACGAACTTCGCACCAAATCATTCCGACCCCCCGTGATATCTCTGAATCCCCACGCGATATATTCGACTGGTGGCCGCATGCGTTCCTCATTGATCATCGCTGAGTATAGCCATCGGACACGTTCACAATCCAGCATATAATCCTGGGCGAGCTGGAGGGATTCCCCCTCCATTTTGCCTGCCTAGCACGCGGCCGTTGGAAGTCATTATCGTTCAGGCGAACCACCCAGGAAGTGCTGATGGACCAAGTCCATTGTTCTCTCCAATGCACCAATGTCGGTGCATTGATACAGCGCACGCACAAAATGGACTGAGGATCCCGGGCTCCATGTATAACTAACCCCCCGAGTAGGACGCCAATCAAGCTAATATCCCTATTAGCACGACCCGGGAATATCCTCGAATCAGCGGTCAGAATTTATTCTATCTGAAATACATAAGGCGAAGGGTAGTAGTGTGAAAGGGACGGGTCGCCCAGGTCCCACCAAAAAGCAAGTAGTTCAAATTCCGAACGAGCTTATGCGATCGAAAATGAAAAGTCGATAGTAGTATATGTGTATCCTGGTCCATGAACGTTAAACCATGCAAGGAGAGGTATCACCAGAATGGAGCCCATGCATAAGTAAATGGAATCGGTGTCCTCCGAGCAGCAGAAAAAAAGGGGATGAGAACGGCGCAAAGCCATCTAACAATGGCATCGTCCCGGGGTGTCTGCGCATATGAGCACATTGACACGCGACGTGCGAGCGACTCCCTCGTGCCCCACCCCTATCTCTCAGCCTTGCCATTTCCTCACCGAAATCTAGTTCCAGCTACGTTGCGCCCCTCGGAAGCGGGAACACTCTTCCCGTCGCATTCCCATGTGCGCGCGGCGACGTCGGTGGGACCAGCGATGACGACGACGGAGGAGATGGCGACAATGGCGACGACAACGGCGATCCTGTCGGCGAGAATTCGGTGTGCACCTCCGACGACGTACCATGACTGTTATTGGATCGCGTGCGCGCAGAGACGTACGCGCGGAGCATGGGCGGACCTTTGATCTGTGGTGGCCGCTCCTCCGTCGAGGGCGAGGTTGGCGGTACGTCGTCGAACGTTGGCCCTGGTTGGACATTAACATCCAACCCAAAGTCGTCGATGATGCCCCGCGGCGGTGGGCGCTCGACCATCGCTTCAAGGAGCTGCGGGAGGTGGACACGGTGGTCAGCTTGGGCAACGATGATGGAGATGGAGACAGACGTACCTCGCGCCGAAGGTCTTCACCGGCATATTCCCCCTCCATCTCTTCAGGACCGAGCAACACCGCCCCCTTGCGGAATATCTCGCCCTCTTCCTCAACCCAGCTCTTGGACCTATCGTGCCAAATGTGATACAAACATGCCCGTCCGACAAATCAACGCCGTTCCTGACATGACGAGAATAGGACGTACCTGTCGACAGGCGACGCCGCCTGCACACCAACCTCCTGCCCTTCCTCCACATCCACGAATCTATGGTCGTCTTCATCCTCATCCTCGGATTCAGTGATCATGAACGTGGGACTCAACACTTTCTCGGGCTCCTCTGGCTCGGGTTCCGCTCGTCCCTTGCCCTTGTCCACGCGAGGCGTCAGCAGCACCTCGTCCTCGTGCACAGTCGTCTGCTCATTCGCACCCGCCTCCGCTGCGGCGCCCGAGCTACCCAGCCCGTCGACCTTTAACCCGAGGCCGTGTAAGCGCGTTCGACGAGAGGCACGGGACGTGAGTTTGGCGATCCCCCCGTTGAGCTGATCGCACACTCCAAGGAGCCGCTCCAATCTGGATTCGTCTGCGGCGGCGGCGCTCGACTGGATCTGAACCGTCATGGCTTCAACCATCTCTTGCGCTTTCTGGATGAGTTCCTGCTCCATTCCGGAACCCGGCCCCGCACTCGCGCCAGGGAAGATATTGACTCCGAAACTCGTTTGCGGAATATCGTTGCCGTCGATCTCGGCCTGAACCTGGCACAGCAACGCTTCCGCACGCGAAACTAAATCCATCTAACAGGAAATCCCCCCAATCAGTCGGTCGCACGTCCAAATGTAGCAGAAAAGGGCAATGCTCTACCTTGACATGAAGCCCATCCCCCGTCCGAATCGACTTTGCCAACTCGCTCTCCTCTATGAGCCCCCATACCCCCTTGCCCAAGCCTTTCCCACTCACAGGCGTGCCCTGATGCCCATCCTCCATGTGTCCATTCCCTTGTGTTGTACCGCCCACCCCACCCGCAGCGCCGCGTGCCGCCTTCTCTGCCTCTTCCGTATTCCTCACACACGTATTCAAAATATCCCGACAAATCCTCGCAAATTCTTCACTGTCAGGTGGGATGTCAAGATCGAGGCAGCGCATGACATGGTTGGCTTTGAGACCTTTACTGAGCGCCATGACGCCAGCGAGGTCGATATTATTCACCGTCAGGTCGAGATGAAGGAGGGAGGCTGACTCAGGGAGGAACTCGGCGAGGGCAATGGCGCCCGCAGAGGTGAGTTGGGTGGAGGATAGAAAGAGGCGTTTTAGGGCCGTATTGAGTGTAAATGCCGTTCGTAGCGATTGAATCTAAAGAAGTAGGCATCAGAAGCAAGCGACAGGCGAAAAAATGGCGAACGAGGGACGTACGCCTTCAAGAGCAGGCCCCGAACATGGATTTCGGCTGAGATCCAGTGTCTCCAAACAAAGGTTGTATTTCTGACGCTGGGGCTCAGCACAAGCCAAACCCGATTAAGAGATAGACGAAATAAGACGTACGAGGGCTTCTGCAATCGCCATGAGACTCTGGACGTCCAGCTTGTTCTCGCTCAAATTCAGCACCTTCAGCGTACGATTCCGCTTCAGCACTTGCGCGAGGTACGTTACTCCGGACTGACGCAACTCGCATCAAGATGTGACCCACTGCACATGAGAAGTGAACGACTTACCCGAAGATCGTTTCCTCTCAGATCCAACGTCCGAAGTGCACCTAACCGTGGTAACGTATCCAACGCGCGCACCTTGTCCAGTAACGCCGCACTCGGTCCATCGTCAAAACGCCCCGGTGCCCCATTGACGGCCACACCGTCGGGTTTTGCGGGACTCGGCGCGAGGTGTCGCGTCGTCACGCCACCGTGCGAGTTGGATGTAATGATCGGAACGTGTTGGCCAGTTGCGGAGAGCGGGTTCGGAGGCTGTACCCCGGTGGCGCGTTTCGACCGAGGGATATAAGGCGTGTAGGTTGTTTGAGGGCCTACAACGGAGGGGTGGCGTGGAGGTGGTGGTATGGGTCCCGTGCGCGTTGGAGGAAGGTGAGTGGTGGTCGGGAGCGGTGAGGTGGGTGGCGACATGAATACAGAGGATGCGGGTGACAATAATGGGCTCCCGGGCACGCCAGTGCCAGAAGAGGGTGCCACATCGGGGTAATCCCGGATCATGAGGGCAAGCGCGACAGCACCACTACCTGTCCCTGCTATCTTGTTATGTCGAAGGGATATGTTCCGCAAGGACGATGTCCGCACCACACGCGCTGGGAGGCAAGTGTCATGCTTGAGTCACTTCGTGGTCCCAAGGTCACTCACCGAGAGCCTCGAGCGCATTTGGACGAAGGGAACAATCATCCAGGCGGAGCGAAACGAGGCCAGGTTCCGGGGCAGTGGTGAGACATACGACGATGTGATCGATCGCTTTTTTGTCCAGCACGATGGATGAAAGATCCAGGAATTGTAGCCTCTTGGCCTACCATCTTGGAGTCAACATGATACCCTGTAACAGGTGATACGTGCGGGACTCACCTGAACAGCATACGCTCCAATGAGTTTGAAGGCAGGCGACTTGAGTCGACGATTGGACGCTACTGACAGGTATTCGAGCGTTCCCGGGATGAGAAGTGCGTGTAGGATCGGTTTCAACTTCTAGTCGAGGGTCAGTAGGGAACGGCAAACAAACAGAGTCGACGAACAAAGTCGTCTAAGTCACACTCCCTCAGGGTCAATTTGCGCAACCCCCACTCAATGTTGAACACGTCCGAGAGGATAGCCGCGGCAGTGGACGTAAGTTGCACGCCGGACAGATCGACCGACCGAGGTTTAGTCGTTACTGCGCGCTGGGAACGGGCAGATCGATTGGAAACGCATGCTAACAGCATGCGAACCGGATACGCACCTTGAACGCAGCAGACACAGCGGGATCCGGCTCCTCCTCCCTCGACGCGCAACATTCTTTGTAAAACGACTCGACCTTGTCCAAGTTCCACCACTCCTCTGTGTCATTGGAGCTTATTGAGTTCCCTCTCACGATCCGCTTCCGCCTCTCCGTCTCCTTTTCTTCGACTGCTCGTTTTTCGTCCTTGAGCGATGGCGTTGATGGCGGATTGAGAGTTGATATTGGGTAGACGGTCGCGAGGTGGGGTAGGATGAAATGTGCTCTTTTCAGCGGTTTTGCGGTGTCTTCCGATACCGGCGCGGTGGGTTGTGTGGGCAGGAAGCCTTTGATGCGATTGAGGATGCCGGTCTGTGTCGGTGGTGGCCGTTTGAGAATCGATTTTCCGGGTATCGGGATTGTCACGGCGGAGGAAGAGGGCGAGCACGATGAGGAGGCGGCCATGGCAGTCTTTGAATAGTCTTTCAGTTCTAATTTTGAATGAGAACTAGTGCGTATCCGTGCTCGTTCGTCGTCGCCGCATGCATCGAGCCGGCAATAATACTTGCCGAACTTGACATTATTTACACAGCGCAACAGATAGAATATATTTCTAAAGTACTACGCAACACAGAACAACGCTTCACGCATATCGCGATGTCTCCGTAGTACGGGACAGTTCCGTCTGGCTGTACTATAACGGCGGTAGTAGTATTATGTTTCATGTCATGCACGTGACGTACTAACAGGGTCAGCACAAACACTGCTTCATTGAACCTTCTCGAGCTAATATCTTGTTCAGTTCCAACGATTGGCATGACATACCTATGCATGGATAATGCTTGCAGTATGATCTGGCATCCAATGAGTCTGTCGCTGCAGAACCTCTTGGAAATTGGCACCGAACGCCTGCCCTGTCCATTGACATGTCAGGATTTCATCGATGCATCGCCTCTGCAATTGAGAGTCCTAGAACTTCCTCGCCAAGGGATCCACTTCCATGTCAGAGGCGAAGCATGAGCTCATCAGGACTTATGGGTCCAGATCCATGACCGTTGGTTGTCACGGTGCCCATGTTACATTTTGTACGGCAAGTTCGCTTGGGACAGCTCAAGGGGGATGTCTCTTCAACCATTTCGGAAGAACGGTTCTCTCCCTGCGGACACACGAGTAAAGCCAACTAATCGTGTTCGAAGGTTGCGCATGTTGGCGGCCGATCAGATGGGATTGTGGTACAAATAGGATTGGAGCATAATGTGACAAGCGTTTCAAGATGAAATATCAACTTGGGTCATATCGTTCGTACAGCGGACCGCATAGAATGTGTGTTTATACAAAACATTCCATTCTGCTCGATTGATTTTTCTAGTTGTTTGCAAAAAAACGATTGATGATCTTTTTGGGCAGTAGATCTACTGCTGCTCGCAACGAACAAAGTAAAAGGTCATAACAACTCCAGCTTGAAATGGCATTTTCTGAGAGCCTCGAAGGTTCAGACTCAGCGTTTGACTTCGTGAATGAATGAGTCGGAGTTGTACTGCTCTGTCTTCATGGTGTCAATAGCAATGGCTTATATGGCACCCGGGCCATCTGACGTGGATATGTCTTGGTGGATCTGGAACGTCCGAGCTCTTGATCGATAGGACGATGCAAAATGGATGCTGTCTGTAGCCATGGTTCCAAAGTCGTCTGTCTCAAACGAGATACCACGGGTGATGCGATAGATGATCAACGATGGTGCAATTGCCTGTTGTGACAGGCCAGATGAGCGAGACATAGACATCGTCAAGTTGGAGGCCGCAAAAGACGACACGAGACACACCTGAACCGTACCCAACACAGGGATGAACACAAATTCGAAGGGACTGTTTAAGACAAACACCACCAATGCCACGATCGCAGATACTGTAAACAGCAGCGCGCTCCCGAGCGTCATCGCCATGTAACTGAGATAAAATGACCCCTGCCGTGACCCGAGGACCCTGGTCAACGTCTGTCGGTACATCCAGAGTCGTGAAGAGATGAGGAAGGACGCGCTGACGTTCATGGCGGCGGAACACGTCCAGTAACAGATAGTAATGACTTGAATTACATGGGTGCTCTCAGTTGCCCCGGGTACGGCGCCGAGAGCGAGCCATGCTAATGAAGAACCGATGGTGGCAAGATACAACAATACAGGAAATGCTAGCGCATATCTGTTTTCAAAGCAGATAACATGGCACCGATAGAACTAATGCCGATTTAGTATCGCGAGTTAATAAGAACAAGGGAAACGCACGAGGAAAGCGTCGGAAATCCAGGTATTCAAAACAAAGGCAGCATTCACAACGATGGCAGACCACGTTGACAATGCAGTGGGGCCAGAAGAGTTAGTTATATGAAATATCCCCAAGCCTTTCGATGGTATCGTGGACAGCGCGGTAACGAAATATAGTGTGGTGACAGCTAGCTGGACGGTTGAATACAATAAGAGGGCTGTGTATCTCTTCTTGTGAAGTAGGTACAGATTCGTCCCGGTAATGGCGAGATAGATGCCTATTAATGAGATTTTAGAGAGAGAGTGACTGGGTAAAATCAGCATAATGGATACGGTTTACCAATGAGGATACACCCTATGGAATTACCTTCGATTGCAATGGTGTACTCTTTGAACTGCCAGGGTGTGTACGTGGGCCGAGAACCAACCCCAGACATATGATTGCGGCCATCCGATAAGAGCTTGAAGGGAAAGTAAAAGGCACAGAGTGATGATCATGGACAGAATATGTAACACTATATATATATACGCATCATGCAATCATGATGGAGTTGATGCCGATGGGCCGACGGTTGAGCGTGAAATTCTTGCGGGCAGTGGCGCCAAACAAAGTATGCTTGCGGGAGTTTTGGACTAAGTTTGCTGATTTGCTTCTAGGCTGAACTGTCGCCTGGGCCGAGGCCCATCCTGAGGCTATCGCTGAACACGTGAATGGCACTCACCAGAGGGCTGCAAGTATAATGTATGATGAGTCCACAATGATTCTGGCATTTTCCCTCCAGCTCACAAGGATGCACTCGCGATCGTCAAAGAATCTTAGGCTAGGATACGCCGTACAGGATGGTTTAGTACCCCTATTCGTAAGACCGGTGACACTCCTGTTTCTGTCATCGGCTTTGGTGCCTTTGGCATCCCTGCTTTCTACGGGACCGCCAAGCTAGATGAAGAAAGGCAGGGGTGATGCAACTCTCCTCATACGTCGCTGTACTGATCATGCGATGACAGGTCCTCGATGCTACGTTTGAGAGCGGTTGCACACTGCCTTGAATATCTATGGCGACAGCGCTCGAGGAACTGGTCGGAAAATGGTGACAAGTTGGCGATGCTCGACTCACCTTTTCGCTTAATCTGACCCTGCACTATATGACTTCTTCAGGTTCAAAAGGACTGGTAAACGCGACCAAATCTTCCTTGCTACCAAAACCGGTATCATTCTTGGCCGAGAGACAAAGCACGGCGTAGATGAATCTGCCAGAAATGTGGGGGAATCGACTGCCTGCTCTCTCCAGCGTTTGGGTGGACTATGCAGGTCTTTACTATCTCCACTAGTGAGTCCGTTTCCTCCTTGGATCGACATGTGCTTCTCATCGAACCAGGTCGTCTGCGCTGTGTACAGCGGATTCATATCCACGTTTATACAGAGAATAAGGCCTTATATAATATACCAACTATAATCCTTTTTGATGCATTTGACCGGACACAAGGCTCAGACTTGAGGTCTGATTTCAAGTTCGTGAATGAATGAGTCGTAGTCGTCCTGTTCCATCTTGGCGTTGTCGCCTAGAGACGCTTGTATGGTGGCTGAACCATCCGATACATCTTGGCGGACTCGCGGTGGGTTCACTCGTGCTCGGCCGGACGATGCAAAACTGATACTGCCCGTTGGCATAGCTCCAAATTCATCCGACTCGAACGAGATACCGCGGGCTATGCGGTAAATGATCAACGACGGTGCAATTGCCTGTTATTACGTTGGGCCACATGTGAGCACCGTTCAGTGGGGGAAGACAGCTGCAAAAGACGATACACACCTGCACTGTACCTAACACCGGGAAGAACACAAATTCGAGGGGGCTGTTCAACGTAAACACCACCAACGCAACAATTGCGAATACTGTATACAGCAATGCGCTCTCCAGCGTCATCGCCATATAAGTGAGGTAAAATCCCCCGTGCTGTCGCGCCAGGACCTTGGATAATGCTCGTCGATGCACCCAGAGGCGTATAGAGATGATGCCTGAGGCGCAAGCGTTCATCGCGACGGAACACGACCAGTAACAGATGCCGGTGACTTGAACTGCACGGGTACTGTAGACTGCCCCGGGTACGGAGCTGACAACGAGCCATGCTAGCGAGGAGCCGATAGCGGCGAGATATAACAACACAGGAAATGCTAGCGCATGCTTGTTCCCCTGGCAGACGACATAGCATCGATAGAGCTAGAAACCTACAGTTCAGTATCATATACTAACGAGAATATGGGAAACGCACGAGAAAGGCATCAGAAATCCAGGTATTCAAGACAAATGCGACCCCTACGACAATGGCAGACCATGGGGACAATGCGACGAAGCTGTAGGAGTTCGTTATACCAAATATCGCCAAGCTCGTTGCTGGTGCAGTGTACAGTGACATTGTAAAATATAACGTGGTGAGTGCCAGTTGGACGATGGAGTATAGCGAGAGAACCCTGTATTTCTTCTTTCGAAGCAGGTACAGATTGGTCGCGGCAATAACGAGATAGACGCCTATCAATGCAGTTTTAATGGGTGATTCACTAGGGTCTTGATATGTTTACCAATGAGGATACACGCCACGGAGTTGCCCTCGAACGCGATGGTGTATTGGCTAAACTGCCAGGGCGCATAAGTTGGCTGGGAGCTGTTACCAGACATCGTGATTACGGGCGTCCGACAAGGACTTGGAGCGGGAGGTGAGAGGACGGAATGATGTAGCAGCAATATATATATGACGCACTGCTTGTGATTCCGAAAGCGCACTCTGGGACCTGGAGGTCACCAGACTAGCGGATAACGACGAGGTACAAGTTTGCATATACAGTTGCACTGCCCGCAGACAAGTAAGCAACACAAAAACTAGAAAAACGACATTCACGACTGTTTGGTTCCAGGATTGCGGGTTTGGAACGCGCTAATGAGAACGGGGCTCAGCACACTCTCGTGTTGTGGCTCGCAACTGTCCAAAACGCTGTGTTCCACAGGAATGAGTATGACACTTGACGACGTTGCCAGCGCATAGGCAACTTCGAGACGGAGAAAGTGCTGGGCTAAAGGTGGAGTTTTGAATTATTTAGTAAAAACTGGTAAGTTACAAAACTTAACACTCCAACGCATATTCGGATCAGACTTAAATTATCGCAACGGCTAGCCTCAATTTCGGAAGTAGATATGACTGAGGATCGAGTAAATGGCGATTGAAACGGAAAAATAAAAGGTGAGTGGTCACGCAGAGCATGAATTCCACTGCCTATTTATTTCTGTGCGAACTACATACTCCATGTGTTGCAACTTCAACTTATCCGTCAGCTGATTATGTACCCGTAATGCGGCAGTCGGATCAAGAGCAACGCGGTTAGTATGCAGGTTCGTACCATGCCGTTACTTATTAGCTCACAGCTTGTTCAGCACATCATGCCCTCGGCATCAAATAAGCATGTGAGTATATAAGTATTACTCAATTCTCCCAGACTGCCACCTTGCCACGTCCTTTTACGCTTGCTTTTAGCTCTTGTCGGACGGCCGCCAATCAGGATGTCTGAGGGCAGCTCCCAGCCCACGTATGCGCCCTGGCAGTTTAACGAGTACACGATTGCCTTTGAGGGCAATTCGATTGGGTGTATCCTTTATGGTAGACAGTCCAATTTCCTATTCGCTTTCCCACTAAAGCTCGGGTTGACAGGCGTTTATCTTGTCGTTGCGGGGACCAATCTGTACCTGCTTCGAAAGAAGAGATATAGGATCCTCTCGGTGTACTCCATTGCCCAGCTAGTTCTCACTACGCTTTATTTTGCAATCTCGTTGTACAGCGCACCAGCACAGAGCTTGGGGATATTCGGTATATCTGGCGCCCCCGGCCCTGATGCATTGTCACCGTGGCCTTCTGTCTTTGTGGACGTCGCGTTCGTCGTAAATACGTGGATTTCTGACGCCTTCCTTGTGCGTTTTCCGCGTTCTTCGTTGGCATACGATATTAAATTCAGGTCTAGCTCTATCGATGCTACGTTGTCTGCCTGGGGAACAGGTATGCGCTAGCTTTTCCTGTGTTGCTATATGTTGCCACCGTCGGCTCTTCGATGGCCTGGCTCGTCGTTAGCTCCAAGCCCGGGGCAGTCTACATCACCAATACAGTCCAACTCACCGGCATTTGCTACTGGGCATGCTCTGCTGCAATGAATGTCTGCGCATCCTGCCTCATCTCTGTACGACTTTGGATGCATCGCCGGGCAGTCTCTATGGCCGCTGGACCCCAGCAAGGGGCGTTTTACCTCAATTATATGACGCTGACGCTCGAGAGCGCATTGTTATATACAGTGTTCGTGATCGTTGCGTTGGTGATGTTTGTGTTGAACAGTCCGCTTGAGAATGTGTTCTTCCCAGTGTTGGGTACGGTTCAGGTGTGTATAATCTTTCCGACTGTCTTCCCTCCGACATTCGTGGTACTGACCTCTGGCCCATCGCATCAGGCAATTGCACCATCGTTGATCATTTACCGCATCGCCCGTGGTGTCTCGTTCGAGACGGACGAATTTGGGAGTGTAGCGGCGATAGGCAGTATTCAGTTTGCGCCGTCCGACCGAACGCGAGACAACTCACCGCGGGTCCGCCAAGACATATCGCATTCCTCGGGCACCTTACAAGCCTCAGCACATGAGAGCGCCAAGACATACCAGCGCGACTCCTTATCCGTCCACGAAATCAAGCGCGAAGTATGAGCCTTGGAAACTCTCGAATGCCAGTTGGAACTCGAGTTGTCATGGGTTTCAGCTTTATTTGTCATGGACAGTAGATCCACTTATATAGATCATCATCTGATCATCTCTTTCTCCCCAAACAGCTGAAGAGTGATCCGAGCAGAATGAATAATTCTCATACTTGTGGTGTACATGTACATAAGTCTACTGTGTCGGTTGCGCAAATGACATAGTCCGGTTCAACGCGTGGTTTGCCTGGAACGCTTCGTACACCTTGTTCCAGTCTCGACATTCATACATCAGCCCGATCCCATCGGTTGCTGCCTGGCCCGACTGCTGAATATGATTTGTCGGGTTCAAGCGCGTGTTGGCAGCACACAGAACCATTTGTCGGACGTAGTTGAAACAGTGGTGAACATGATACCGCGCTTGCGGCCCATCGGATGGTTCGACGATTGCTTTGCGAATGCGATCGAGACAGTGCAGGGTGTGGAACATGGTTATGGCGTACGGCCGTGCGTCTGGACCCATGAGCACGAGCGAATGCTTGCCTTCTGGCGTGAGCGACGCCCACTCGAGCTCGGCAAGAGTGCCGTTAATGGGGTAGTGCGTTGTCTCCTCGGTAAAGAGGATGCGTGG